>JAHWFP010074731.1:132735-150249 GCA_023313725.1 Lithobius niger
ACCTAGACCCTGACTGTCAAAGCTTGTCCGTGTTCCTTCTAGGTTTTGACTTTTAGATCCTTACTCTAAACATTTAACGTTCCATTTTTGTTTATTAATTCGCGTTACTCTTAGAATTGCAGCTAAACTGTAAAACAGTGCAGTTAACGGTCAAAGCTGAGAGTTTAACACAAGAGACCCTAGGATGACCCTTACTAACCTGGCTATCGCCAATGGTAACAATAGAAACAAATCCTTTAATCTTCAGTCTATGTCTTGCAGCTGGCGTTTGCTAATTGGCATTGTTGCATAATAACAATGTTTAAAACAATGTAAAACAATCAATCTGGTGGTTTAGAGCTCCGTAACCCCTGAACCACTTCACCAATTAGAAAAGGCCTTATGAAAAAGGCACATCTACAGAGCAGTACCTGTAAAATGAGCTAAGAACCAGCTTTATAGGACAAATAGTTTGACCTGTAGAGAGGACAGACGAAAGTATCCCCAGAACAACAACAAGAAGCAGAAGCAGAACAAGAAGTTGTCTATTTTGCCCCTCTCTGGATCTCGGGTTTGGCTGGACCGAATTTTACAATTTTTGGACTGCAGACAGGCCTTGACTAGTCAAGGCTAGATTACAAATTTGGTTTAAAGATGTTTACTTTTGACGGAGTTATAAGCTCTCAAAGTTGAGAATTTAACACAGAGGTCCTAGGTCGAGTGTTAATTTTGTACACAACACATGAAACTGTTAGCTCTGTAAAGCTGATGATCTCTGCACAGCCCCTTATGGCTTTACAGGTTGTGCTCTTCTAAAAATGGTCGAAATTGGAAAAGCAGTTCCTGGGTTATGAAGTTTCAAATGATCATTCATTGTTGTATATTGTTTTAAGCATTGTTACTAGGCAACAATTTCCATTCAACCGACTCGTGTGGAGTAAGCTGAAAATAAAATGACAACAGTGGTGGGTAAGGCTGTACCGATCAGCATTTTTTCTGTCGAACAGAGTCCGATCCGATCAGCCACAAATTGATTGGTGTACCGATCTGATTTAACCAAACTGATCGCTCAGCAAAATAACTTTATTGTGTCGAGTGTCATTACAGGACCTGTGAAGCAACGCACTAACAAAAATGCAGACACATCTAGGCGCCAAACATCACGAGTCTTTCACTTTGATGGAAAAGTGGTATGCAAAGATTTCTTTCTGAAAACTCTGGATGTATCCAATGGAAAGCTGGATCGTGCATTAAAACGGAAAATCCCAGATGTTGGCCCAGTCTGTAAAGTGGACCAGCGAGGACGTCACACTCCACCAAACAAAACACCAGCTGATGTAGTAGCTCACGTAAAAGCACATATTAAAGAATTTCCTGCTTTCGTCAGCCACTATTCTCGACGGGACAATGTTAAAAAAAAAATACCTTTCTCCTAATCTTAACATTTCCAAAATGCATAATCTTTATAAAGAGCGTTGTCTTCAGGCCAACATAAATTGCGTGTGAGAAGCTCGTTACAGGTCCATTTTTAATGAGGACTACAACCTCAGTTTTTATACTCCTAAAAAGGACACCTGCAGTAATTGCGATAGGGTGATTGCAAGCAAACGATGGCAATGAAAAGAAAGCACTTGAATTAAAAAAACAAATGCATCTAAGAAAGGCTGAGAAAGCAAGAGAATCAAAGAAACAGGACACTGAAAAAGCCAAAGTGGGCAACACCTGTGACGTAATAACCTTTGATCTACAAAAGGTTCTGGTAACACCACTGCTTGAAACTAATGAGGCCTATTACAAACGTCAACTATCTACATACAATTTTGGCATCCACACCAAATTAACTCGTACTGCTACTATGGATGTGTGGCATGAAGGTGAAGGTGGTCGTGGAGAACAGGAAATTGGGACGTGCCTTCTGAAATAAGTTTCTAGTCTTCCCACTAATATTGACCATATCATAGCATACAGCGATTCGTGTGGGGGACAAAATCGCAATGAGAAAGTGGCAAAATTTTGGATGTTTATTGTGCTTAACACACACATTAAAAAGGTTGATCACAAGTTTATGGAGCCTGGTCATTCTTTCCTTGAAAATGGCACGGACTTCAGTTTGATTGAAAAAAGTAAGAGAAAGGGAGTAGAAGTCAGTGTTCCTGATGATTGGCTAACCCCTATAGCAGACTGTCGCAAAACAAAAAAGTTCAAAACTGTCAAAGTAAGCCATTCAGATTTCTTTTCTGTAGACAACATGACTGCCGCAACGGTTAACAGGAAACTAGATGTAAATAAAGAAAACTTTAACTGGTTAAGGATTAGGTGGATACGGTTTGACAGCATGAAACCACTGCAGTTTCTTTTTAAGGAAACGCTACAAGAAGATGATACCTTCCGTACTGTTGATTTTGCCAGGAAACGTGGTAGGAATGCGGCAGCACCTCCACCTACAAGACTGACACAGCTTTACAAAGGACGGCGAGCGATCAAAAAAGCAAAATGGACAGATTTACAGCGTTTGGCCGAATTCCTCAAGAATGTAAACCATAGGCTGTTTTATTACTATCTGCGCTGTGCTGGAGACGATGAAGATGATACTGAAGAAGATGAAGCACTCACAGAAGAAGATAGTGACATTGAGACGTAGTGTCCCTGTGTATGAAGTGTTTTCTCTTTTCATTTTTCATAACACATTGCACAGTGTTATCACCAATCATACAAATTGCACATTTTTTAATACTATTGTAATACAGGTTTGCCAATGCTGGGTTCAGTAATAAAGCAAGAGTTTTTTATTGCACAAAATGTGATGTGTTTGGGACAAGTTTAAAAGGGTTAGACCATTCTTCCACATGAATATCTTTCCTTCTTTCAATTAGAATTTTAGGTAAAGTGGTCTATCTCCGTTTTACCCCCCCTGGTGCCAAACCCTTGAGCATTGAAAAAACGATTTTTTTTCATAAAAAAGTGAAGTTAGTCATCTGTTGTTTCAGCTACATTAGTGGAAAGAAATGTATTTTAAACCTATTTAATTTAAGTGAAAACTTTGAACCCCATTTTCTCAAAACTTGAAAAAATGACTTAGACCACTTTACCTCTAAGCCCTCCATTTGGTTGTCAGGACCACCATTCCTACAAGGAAATGAAGAGTGGCCAACTTTGGACCACGCTGAAAATGATACTAACCTGGAGGAGACGAAACAGGCAACTGTACTTGCAGTTCAAATAAATCAAAACTTGATCGATCGTTTCTCAACTCTCAAACGATTACAGCGAGTTACAGCATATTGCAAACGTTTTGTACAAAACTCAAGATGCAAGGCAAAACAAGAGTGATTTCAAGGTGAGTTGAATGCAATGGACTTAGAAGATGCATTAATAACGTGGGTGGAGCTAACCCAAGGTGAAGTATTTGCGAAGCTCATTCATGATTTATGCAACAAAGTTCGAAACGAGTCGTACTCTTCGTTAGCACCATTTTTGGACGAGCAAGGATTGGTCAGGGTGGGCGGCAGATTGACTCATTCTACTCTTACCTATGACACCAAACACCTTATCTTGCTCCCGAAGAAACATAGATTGACTGAGCTTATTGTACGAGAAAACCATGTCAAGTTGCTTCAATCTGGAAACCAATTGGTCCTAGCCACGATCAGACAACGTTTTTGGATCATAGATGGACGAAATGTAGCCTGACACTTCTCTCGAAAATGTCTTGTTTCCGTGATCGTGCAACCACAATGCAGCAACGTTTAGGAGACCTGCCTACTTCTCGCACTATTCTGGAGCGCCAGTTCTCACATACGGGAATTGACTTTGGTGGACCTTTTCGAATCAAAGCATCTAGTGGAAGAGGAGCCAAGGTATGGAAGGCCTATCTAGCCTTATTCGTGTGCATGGCAACTAAGGCTGTTCACTTGGAAATAGTGAGCGATTTGACTACTGAAGCATTCATCGCTTGTCTAAGAAGGTTCATCGCAAGACGAGGCAAATGTGATAGCATTCACAGTGACAATGGGTCCAATTTTGTCGGGCCAACAACGCTCTTCAAGATTTACATAAGCTACTTACCAACGAGCAACATACCAAGTTGGTAAATCGGTGGCTCACAGATGAAGAAATCAAATGGCACTTCATTCCTCCCCGGGCACCCCATTTTGGTGGGCTTTGGGAAGCCAGAATCAAATCAGTTTGGCAACACCTACGACGGGTAGTGGGAGACAATACTTTGACATTTGAAGAACTATATACAGTGGTTACACAAGTGGAAGCGTGCCTAAATTCGCGACCACTGTGTTCCATGTCAGCTGATCCCAATGATTTGTCAGTGTTAACACCTGACCACTTTCTTGTAGGCACGGCTTTAACCGCTTCACCTTATCGCAATGTTCTCAATGTGCCATCCAATCGTCTGAAAAGATGGCAACTTCTCCAGCAAATGAATCAAGGAGTATGGAAAAGATGGCACGTGGAATACCTCACGGAACTGCAACAGCGCTCAAAATGGACAAAGACTAAACCTAATCTAGAGATCGGCGATCTTGTTCTCATCAAGGAAGACAACGTACCTGCTCTTCATTGGTTAAAAGGACGAGTCTCAGAGGTACATCCAGGAGCTGATGGCTTAGTTAGAGTGGCAACTTTGAAAACTGAAAAGGGACTTGTCAAGAAAGCGATTTCAAAATTGTGTAAGCTCCATGTGGAAGGTATGAAATTAACCTTCCAAGGTGGGCGGTTTGTGCGTTGGTGCTTGTGTGACGAACAGTTCAATTGGTGTCATGTCCAGATAGTTTACACGACCAGTTTTTGAGCCCCGACACTTTGACCGTGTGTGGGACTTAGCCGTTTTTTCAGATTTGTAGAGATGCATGGTCGTCTTAAGCTTTTTGGCTTTTACTCTCAAATTTGTTATTTGTTAATTTTCCATTAATTTTTTTCCCAGTCAATTATCTAATATTTGTAAAGTAATCTACACGGATTATGCAGTTTGTTCAAAATAGTGACATTTTTATTGTGTTTGGGTTGTGCTAAACAGAATAAAGTAGTAATAGCTCGTGTGAGTAGCGATCAAGGCCGTCTACAGCACTCATTTTTTACATTCAATTTCATGCTACAAAACAAGCATGTGGGTAAATATGAACTATGCATCTGCAACAAAGGATGCAGCATTGTTAAATTCGTGACGAACGAACACACAAAACAAAACAGCAGTCAGAGAGGAATTGCAGTTGATTAGAGAGGAAAATAAAATGCTGCAATCACAAGTGGCGAAACTCACAAAAGAATTAGCGAGCGACAACCGTCCAACGAACGCCAACAGGCCACTCGCACGCTCACTAGGTAGCACCCACCAAAACCAGGTCGACAGTGAATTATAGGATTTTAACCTAGTTAAATCAAAGAAATTCCATGAAAACGTTCCTCTTCTAAGCAAGGAAACTCAAGATCGAGGTTGGGGAATAGCACAGTTGCCTGAACGTCAAACATCAGACCATTCACAAGGGGCCATCCCACATTATTCACAACACAGTGGGGGCTTAAAGGGGAGTGGTAGGAGTCTTTTTCCACCGCAAGCTACAACAAAGCCTATGCATACAGGGTTTCAGGGTCAGAAATTCAACCAGAAGGGTGTATTAGGGCAGAAATTCAGCCACCAAAGCGCGTCGGGCATTGTTTTCAGCTAGCACAGTGCGCCAGAGCCGAATTTCAACCAGCAGGGAGCTAACCAGCACCATTGGCCACCGGAAGACATTTCTGAACGCAACTTCGACAGGGGACCAGCACGAAGAAGGCCTGAAGACACAGGTGTCTCCACAGGTCTTTTACGACGTCGTAGAAGATTTTTGTAAATATTTCCCCCAGCGGGGCGCACCTTCCTCACACCAGGGCTTACGGCAAACAAGAGATGCTCTGCCAGCAGTCTACATGGATCACCCAAGCGACGAACAGGGGTATGAAGACATGGATGACACCGCCACTCTTTCCACCTTCTTCACCAGGTTGACCACAGCCATGGCTTCCTTCAACCTCAAGCCTTCACCGCTGGATGATGACACCGACGTTTCGCAGTGGCTAGATAAGATGTCTCTCTTTATGACGGGAAACGACCTCACTCCTATGGATCTTCACACTCTCCTTGCTAGCTGTCTCAGGAGGAAATACAGGAATTGGTGGCAAGCCGTACCACGCAAGCCACGAACGTGGGAAGAGATTAAGACAGCACTGAGGCTCTCATTCAAGAAGCCGCTCACGGATGAAGACAGAATTGCTCTGATCTCAAACATATGCCAGCAGCATTTGGAACCTCCTGAAGAGTTTGTTCACAAGATTCTTCGTCACATCAACAAGCTAGAGGTAAAGATGGCAGAATCAACGCAGGCGAACCTAATCATAGCACAAATGTCGGGATCAATTAAGCACAACCTGGCCATGTTTCAATACGACTCCCCAGCTGCGCTTCTGCAGAACATTCAAAGCCTACCAAACTTCACGAGATTCCCGGAGGGAAACGGAAACCAGGCCAGGAACAAGAAAGAAGGCAACGGCCCAACCTGGAGCAACGCCCCCACCAATGACACCTTCCCAATCTTCAGGACCGAATGCAGCCGCATCAGCACCACAACCGACCACGGCTACATTCACGCAAGTTCAAGGTCAACTGACAACTGGCAGTCAGGCGTCCACTTCGCAGTCTAACCAATCCTCGACGACTGGCGACAGCAACAGGAAATCGAGCAGAGCTGCTGGACCTCAGCCTTGGCACAGTGGGGTTGAATGTTAAACATGCAAAGAAATTGGGCACATCTCCACTTTGTGCACCAAACCCAGGCCTCCTCAAGACCCATCAGGAGAAGCGCAAATGTTCATCGGGCCGCCACAGTCAATGCTTTCTATCCACACCATTGCGTACGGTAAGGGCTTTTTCAGCGGTCTAGACTCCGGTTGTGAGGGCTGCGTTATCAGATCAGCTTTGGAGTAAAAAGCACGGTAACAGATTATGTGAAGGCAAACCAAGCAGTGCTACAAAAATACAAACAACGTTTCGAAAATTATCAATTTTCGTATTCAGGTTAGCAATAAAATTAAAATTAAAGCATGGCAAAAGCCACTAAATCAACCTATATAGCAGTGCTTGGTGTGCCTTCACATAATCAGATCAGCTTGGCTGTACTACCTGATGCCAGGAGCAAATGAGTTAATGAAACCTTACGACGGGCTTCTGCCCACACTTGCTGACGGATCGAATGCACCCGCAACAAGGAGCCAGATCAAAATACCGATCATCACACAAGGAAGACACGAGAACATCCTCTTCTCAATGCATGACAACCTGGCAATGGACAGCAAATGGACAGCATTCTTGGCAGATCCTTCCACATCAAGTCAAGACTCCACAACGACTACGCCAACAAGATGGGGAACCTCGAAGGAGACTTCCGGCACACTTTCCCACTCACAGCGCCGATCCGGCTACACCCGCCACCAACCTTATGTGGTTCATTCACGACAAGGCTGGTGACATGAAACTGAACCAAATGACCCCAGAGCAGTATGAATGCCTAGAAGGGATCCTGGAAGACTACAAGGATGTGTTCCCGGGAAAACCAGGGCAGATCAAGGGCTTCGAGTAACACATCACCTTCCACTCGGACCCCAACCCAGTGGCACAAAGAGCTCACAGGGCAGCATGTGACATCAAACGGGAGCTGGGAAAGATGATCGATGAGCTCAATGCAAAGGGCCGCATCGAGGAACCCACAAGCCAGTGGGGCTCTCCTTTCTCCTTGAAGAGGAAAAAGAACGGCTGGGGCTTTCGTCCGGTACTAGACGAAGAAATGCCACTTCGTAGTACCAGAGATCAAGATCCTCGGACTCCGGGTGACATCAGAAGGGGTTCAACTCTCCAGAGACCACGTCACCGCCATCAGGGAGTACCCCGTCCCAACCACCAGACGAAAAGTACAACAGTTTGTTGGGCTCTGCAATTTCTACAGGAAGTTTTTGAGGGACTTTGCGGAGACGGCAAAACCGCTGTATGAAGCAACCAAGAAGGACCAACCATTTCGCTGGACGAAGGACAGCCAGGTGGCGTTTGACAATCTCAAGTCCAAGATCCTCACCGCAGGGATCGTGTCTCTCCCAAACTTCACGCAGCCATTTTGCATCGAGTCCGACGCGTCCATAGAAGGTCTCGGGGCAGTGCTTACCCAGCGAATCGACAGAGAAGTTAAGACCATAGAGTTTTTCAGCAGAGGTCTAAAAGACAGAGAGAAGAGGTGCCACTCTTTCGAATTAGAAGCCCTAGCGGCAGTGGAAGTTATCAAAAACTGGGAGACTTACGTGGGGAACACTAAGTTTCTACTCATCACCGATGAGGCACTGAAATGGATCCTCTCGAAACAGCGATCGTCAGCTAGGACAGCTCGCTGGGCCATCCGCCTACAGACGTTTGACTTCGACGTCATTCACAGACCAGGGAAGCAGAATGTAGTAGCGGATGCTCTGTCCAGGAACCTAGTACAATCCACAGTGACCTCCACTGAGTTGCCATATGAGGAGGAAGTCATGGACAAAGTATCTCCAGTAGGCTACCCCATGCTATACTTGCGAGAGCAGCAACTTGTCGACATCACGGACAAGCACCAACTCGGCCAAGCCCAAGAAGCAGACCCAGCAATCAGGAAAGTATCAGAGACTCTGCACCGACCGGCAAGAGTAGGACAAAAGACCACCTTCAACCAGGTTACGTAAGTTTTGAATGCCTACCTACACGTGATGATGAAGGCATGGTGTACTACAAGGACCCACTCGCTCCAGACAGGGGGGATCCCAGACACTCATGGAGGATTTATGTTCCCATGGCACTGCGGCAGACCTATCTCAACGACTGCCATGACCATCGGAAGGCGGGTCATCTAGGGGTGACCAAGACCATGCAGTGTCTCCGTGCCATTGCTCACTGGCCAGGAATGTTCACGGACTGTAAGAGATACGTTCGAAGTTGCCACAACTGTCAAATGGCTAAACACTCTCAGAAGAAGAAAGCCGGAGACATGCAACCCGTGATCCCAGACCATCCCTTCCACATGCTAGGAGTAGACTTCGTAGGGCCACTCCCAGAGACAAATCACCGCCACGTCTACATCCTCACCATGGTAGACTACTTTACTACGTATTGCTGGCTAATCCCCACCAAGAACGCAACGGCGAAGACGGCAGCGAGAAAACTGCTGAGGGAGATCATCCAAGAGCACGGCTGACCCGACATTCTCGTCTCAGACAATGGACCGGCGTTCGTGGCGAAGGCCTTCCAGGAACTCCTCACCTTGTCTCGGTTGAAGCACTATCGCACAACGACTTATCACCCTCAATTCAACTCCACAGAGAGGGTCAACAGGACACTGAAGGGCTGTCTAAGAGCCTTCATCCACGAAAACCACAGCGGCTGGGGACCACTTCTTCCGCACTTCAATGGGCCATGCACACCGCTCCACATCAGCACAGGAGAAACTCCGCACTTTCTCATGCACGGGAGAGACCCAAGATACCCTCTGGCAGTTCTCAGTCTGCCGGACACAGAATCAGGGCTTTCCAGTGAGGACCAGATGGAGAAGCAAAGAGAAGTGCTAGCAAGGGCCACCGACCTCGCTGCTGCGCATCTCGCCGAAGCGGCCAGAACGACCAAGCTCAGCTACGACAAAAACCGGAGAAAAACAATGTACAAGCCTGGAGAACTGGTGAAGATTACCAACCATGTCCTATCCAACGCTGAGAAGGGCATAACGAAGAAACTCGCTTCTCTCTACGCTGCTCCATTTAGAGTCTTGGTGAAATAAGTCCCGTCACCTACAAGGTTGCATCGACTGAAGATGCTACGGCAGAAAAGGTCGTGAATGTCCAGGACATGGAACCCTACTGGGACCCCGGCACCATGGACCGCTATGGACCAGCGGCTCAACCAGAGACACAATTAATGGAGCCCCACCCACCCAGGATGAACAAACCCGCCGGTGTCTCCTCCGATAGCAGCTCCGAAGAGGAACAGGGAGAGCAAGACGCGTCATCCAGTTCATCTGATGACGACGACGACGACTCTGACCCTGAATGGCACCCTGACAACGACGACCCTTCCTACGAAAACTCCCAAGAGGACCCGCCAATCATGCCCCATCCTGACAACGGTAATGACCGGCGAGCAGGGAGGGAAACGAGAACTGTAAAGCCACCATGTCATCTCAACGACTACATATGGCTGATGACCACGGAAACAGCTCCGCTAATAGACCTCGACGACGAGAACTGGCAGAGCTGGGCAGAGAACTAGACTAAACTTTGCGTGTGCTGCGGCGCAGGACTGTATGGTGTGCTACAATGATCTCTCGTCTCAGAAAGCTTCAGATCTGTGTTAAAGTTTTGGACGTTGCTACAGGTCTTCGATTTCTGTGTTAGTGGATCTTCTTTACGACTTGGACGTTTACGCCTGGCATTTAACCCTTTTAGGCCTAAGCCATTTTTTCAATTCTCGTGCGAAAAAGCCTATGGCTGCAACATGGCTGCCATGAACAAGTTGCATGCCTCACGAAAATTAATTGCAATAAAAAAACTATGCGGTCTAGGAGTATAAAAATTAGCAGAAGTAATAATTATATTGTAAATTATTGACCAGAAATATAATTGGGACCATCGTCCTACGTTTTCATTATTTAAAAATATCCTGAAGTTCGACTACGTGAACAGCGATGATGCACGTTTCAACTTACAGTACTCAGAATGATAACATTCACTCGATATTCTTCCGTCACAACGCGTGTTATTACTTCCGAAATCATTATTTTATGTTTTATTACCGTAAAAATAGTTTTTATTTCTTCGAGATTCATGATCGATTACAGCTCACTACCAAATCGTTGCTGGACGCCATAATGACCGGCTGCCTGCAAAGCGACGCGCTGCTGCTGGCACCAATGGCTGTGACCTTGACTCGCTTCGCATGACGTCACTTGCGAACGGCCGAAGAGTCACGTGCCACGAACGAGCCAATCAGCTCTCGCGATGGCTCGCAAGGCCGAAGCGTTTGAACAACGGTCGTTGAAACAGGACATTTCATTGGAGGAATACAGGGAGTGATGTTGGAGTTGATGACGTCATTTTTCGCGGGCCAGAAAATTGGGAATCGCCTCTCTCGAACGCGACCAAGATGGCGGCTGTACGTTGCGTCGTTCCGGAGATACGATCGTTTGAACCAAGGGCTATTTTCAGCAAATAAACGCAATTTCACGTCCATTTTGGCGACGATGCCAACAATAACATTGACTTAAGGTAATAAACAGATGATATTAAATTAAATTAACCTAAATAAACCGAAAATATACGTTTCAAATTACGTAATTCAATCGGAGTTACGCCTCCGATGTACTACGCAATAGGAATTTTTTTTTATAACAGGGCGTAAAACTCGGCTGAACAGGGCAACGATACATCGTCGTGTCGGCTTTTTCGCAGTGAAATTGCGATGACGATATATCATCGCTTAGGCCTAAAAGAGTTAATTTGTGATTTTGAGGCGTAAGCCTGGACCGGGCTCCTTTCTGTCAATTCTCTCCACTGGCAGTCTTCGGTGCAACACTTAGGAATGGGCATGCAAGCAGAGACTGGTTGAGACGATGTGTGCGCCGACTAAGCATGGCTACAGGAAAGTTAGTGATCTCAATGCGCAGTGTGGAACTTTCCGTGGACTTAATCAAGGAGGACCGTCTCAGGACGCGTTCAAGGACAATCTCATCACGGAAGACTCTTTTTTTTTATATTCAGAAGATTCTTGATTTGTATTCCGTAGCTTGATCTACATTTGTATCTCCCCTTTATGGGGTTCTCTCGTCCGAAGAATTGGGCACCTTATTAGGGGGGGGGCCTGTCAGGGTCACACCTCCTTTTGCCAGCTGACAGCATCTCACACCTCTTGCCAGCCTGCACCGCTCCTAATGAGCAACGAAGGAGAGAGAAGACTCGGCATCACGAGAGAGCCTCGTTGAGTCATTACGGCTCTCCTCCCGCAAAAGTTTGCATTAAATGCATACGAGGCTTTGATTGAGTTTGTCTACTCAATTTATGCTCAGAGGGGCTCGCTATCCGGTCACTTGTTTCGACCCCTCTGGCAATCCAAGCCCATAGTGAAGCTGATATGATTTAAAATTTTTGTTTTCTGGATGTGTAAATTTAATTTTTTTTTAAACTTAAATTAAAATCAAAAAATTTAATTGATATAAAAAAATAAAGGCTAAATAAGAGCATGCCTGAAGATTTTTTGCAGCCCGGACGCTTGTCTTAGCAAAGCTTTACATACATGAAGATTTTCGCAGCCTGGATTTATTTCAGTCACTGTTGACTCCAATCGAACGCACCATTTAGAAACACAATGGCGGTGCAGGCTTAGAAACTCATGTTAAATGCTAAGCAAATAGGAAGCAACTTAATGATAATAAAGTCCTGGCATCCTTACACAAACAAGAATCCACTGTAACGTATTCTGCTTAGTATATTTCCATCCTAGATGATATTTTATGTTAATATGATGCAAACTACTCAACAAAAGTTGGTATCGACAGGTAAGTGGCCCAATAACAATGCGCGAATATGTGTTAAGTTATTCATCCAAGATCTAATCTCAAGCGCAGTTTTTCGAAGATTTAAGCTACTGAAATTAATTTTCTGTTCAAGATTTCTAAGATATTCTGTCCAACTTTCTGGAAAAGGGAAAGTAGATGACAATATCAAGTGATTTAGTGGTCTGCTCCAATTTTTGAAAGGTAGCCGGTATCGGCCAACCAACATAGCGGTTCCGATATCGGAACCGTACTCAGAACCGGAATCGGTACACCACTAAAAATTACGCAAAATGCCTGACCTTGGACCCAATATATTCAGGAATGCTCGTAAGACTTCGCTGTTAAGGTTGCTTCTATTTGCTGGGTGGGTCAGGGCCCCCAAGGCAGGTGGGCCCCTGGCATCTGCCAGTCTGACTCTATGGTGTAAACGCCATTGCACTGCGACAACTGTTAATTGAAACAAACACGCTGGTAGACCATACGAGCTAGAAAATGGTAGCGTGGAAATGGGAACTACGTTAATGTAATTTTAAACTTAAGTTCAGCTGATTATGAAGTTTTCACCACTGTTTCGAGAAGGCTTTGAGGACAAACTTTTGGGGGAGGGGAGTTTTGTCATGTAGCTGGGAGGGCCGCTTCGTGCTCAGCTGGCCTTTGTTGTCACTTTCTCATTGGAGGGTGTTGCAAGTGAAATGGCGCCAACTCTTCTATTGAGCTCAGTGGTGAGAATTAATCTTCTGTTACCCAAGATTATTCAATGACATCCGTGTATGAATGTAAGTGCAATCGAAGATTAAATGCTTTTAGAAAGTATTTGACTGCAGACAGTTTTGTCTGTAAGCGAGGACATGATAAACATGGCCACCATAATCATGTTGCATGCCTCAGTAAAATAAATCGTAGTAAAATAACTAAGCACCCATTACAGACAGTCACTTACGCAAAACCAAAAATCGTCCAAGTTCCACTACTCAAACTTGAAAATTTCCGACTATCTCTACTGATAGTCTTCTTCAGGAAATTCTTCAGGCAAGTCTCATGATTTTTGCTTGAAGACTATCAGTAGAGATCGTCGAAAATTAGCTAGTTTGAGTAGTGAAACTTGGACGATTTTTGATTTTGAATAAGTGACTGTCTGTAATATGAACTTCAATCAAAGTAAATTTAATGAATTGACGGCATTTTCGATTAAGCGGTCTATGGTAAAAAAAATTGCAAACGTAATAATTGTATTGTAATTATTGTACAAAAATATACTTGGTACCATCGTATTACGTTTTCATAACTAAAACAAAACAAAAGGAAAAGACGCGCACAACCCCGAGAACCAAACAATTTTTTTTCTTGGCCTTATTTCGTAATGGAGAATCTATACTGGTGAACCAAAAGGCTTATTGAATTTTCAGTGAGTATACAGTGGAGAGCTATATAATGGCATTGTAACCAACTTGCATATTAAAAAAGAAACGATTCCACCAGCTAAATATTCCAGCAGCTACCGACAAATCCCAAAAAAGGCGCATGTTTAGAGATTAATTAATAAATAAAACTGCTTAGTGAAAAGGCATAACTTCGTGAAAAGGCATAGAGCTACACAGTCGACTGAAATAAAGTTTATTTATAAACCGTAGGGGTAACCCTTGAGTATGGCACAACACTCAATCGGTAACAAATCTTTGACGCTGCTTAAGTGTTTCACATTTCACATACTTGAGCGCAAATAACACTGGCAGGAATCCGACTCCTACAACAAAGGAATTCTAGGCTTGATCTACTTATTCACCGATATCAAACATTCACACACACTGTAGTAATTCAAAGTCGACAACACTCTACTGAATCCAGGCCTTTTTTCCTTGCTGAAATCACCATGTTTCATGGCTGCTGATTAACATAACCTGCGCAATCAATTGCTTATCAGCTGGGAGAAATCTCTTCGATCAGAGGACCCCCTTTGTAACCTGGAAATAAAAACGTTAATGTAGTAGAAGCTAACTTCAATTACAAAATAGCCAATTAATGGTGAGGCTTCAGTATAAATATACAGTCAAAAGTCACTAGTTTTGCAATCCTGATCATGAATCTTCTTCAGGCCAAAAAACATGTACACTGTGATGTCCTTGGCATGGACACACCTAAGCCCTGCGTGGGCACCAATGGTAAAGGAAAGACACGGACTAACCAGCGTAGAGACTACAGCTGAAAAGACAGTTTACTTCCTGTAAGGAGTGGTATAAATAGGGAGTAGTACAGGAAGTCATGTGATGTAACAAATGCTATATACAATTGATTGGGCTCACCTATTAGGTAAATTAGGGTGAACTGGGTAGGGCTAATACATTGACGCTAACTTGAAGGCAGCCATTGTGGAGCCACAAATCCCAGTTTTAAACTATTAACATAATAACACTATTAACATAATAATGACTATTTAAGGCTGTACAAATGCAGATACCTGTTTTGTGTTGACATTAAGCCAAATAATGGTAAGAGACGTAGATATGAATCAGCTATATTTACGTATATCAAAACAAGCTGGCCCAGCCAGCGCGAGCCACACAGCATGCTGGGCCACACGCAGCCGGCCTCGTGATGCGTACCGTAGCGCCCTCCTGCCAACGGGGCACACGTACACACTACTACGACAATACCTATCCAGTATCATGTGATATCTGTTCTACCTATACCAATTTCATTCAAGACGAGACTCGTGTTGCCCTAATATTTCCAAAATAGTACCAGTCAGAAGGCAGGGAACACAAGCTTTTCGATGTCGATACCGATTTGTTCAGGATGCAACTTCATGCTGCGCTTCCATTTCCAGAATCGTGGTACTCTCCACGCTATTTTCTATAAGCAATGATAAAGTGTGCTATCTGTAAAGAATTGCTAAGAACTACCTATTCTGAACTGACACCAATAGAAATAGACGATGCATGGGGCATCCACCCGCCCACCAACCCAAAAGTTAACGGTTAACGGGGAAGAGCATCAAAGCATGACTTGAAGGAATTAAGCGAAGAATTGCAGGCAAGGAAGGCTGGGAGAGCATAACATGAACGAATAACACTTTCAGTAAAAAACTGAAAGCGGAGTTTGGTTCGCGAAACAGTGCCAGAAATGCGGAAAAGTTGACCACGAGTAGTATTGAAATTAGGAGAGAGAGAAAAAAAGAGCAGGGTCCACACCAAGGAGATTGGGAGTAGGGATCGACTGAGTCCGGATATATCTGGATCCGGCACTGGATAATGCAGTATCCGACCAGACCCGGATCCGGTAAAAATATTATACCGGATCCTACACAAATAATCACTTTCCTTTTTTTCTTTGCTCCTTGGTAAAACAAGCAAGTGGTCTATGAGTATAAAAAATTGCAGACAAAATAATTATATTGTAAATTATTGTAAAAAAAATATAGGCTATTTGGGGCCACCGTATACATTTTCATAATTTAAAAAAATGTGCAAAGTTCGACTACGTAAATGCGCTTACAAAAATATTCAAACTTGCAGTACCCAGGAGACCATGAAATGATAACTGCCACTGGTTATTCTCCATTACAGCATCGATTACTGCTTCCAAAATATTTTTTGATGCTTTTAATACCGTACAAGTAGTTTAAAGTTGTGCAATATTCACATCGTCGAAAACTTGAGAGCGATAGCTATCGGCCGACATCGCGTCCTAGCCGGCTGTTCGCAAGGGACGCACACATGCTAGCTCCAATGGCTGTGACCTTAACTTGCTTCAAGTGACGTCGTTTGAGACTGGCCCCCAACATGATCGCGAATGAACCAATCGTACCTCGCAATAATAAAGGAGTTTCCAAATGGCCGTTGAAACAGAGCAGTTTTTCGAGGAACAAAGGCAGTGACGCGGAAGTTAATGACGTCAGTAAAGGCAGGCCAGAAAATGGGGAATCCCAGCTTTCCAACGTGACCAAGATGGCGGCCGTGCGTTGTGTAGTTGAGTTACGACAGCGCTTGAACCAAGGGCTGTTTTCAGCAAACAAAAGCTATTTCACGTCCATTTTAGGACACTACCAACAAAAACATCCATGAGGTAATCAAAAGTTGATATTAAATAAAATAAATCCAAAATACGTGTGACAAACTACGTAATTTAGTCCTCTGCTGTACACAACTGGAAGTTTTTCTTTGCATTGCAACAGGGCTTTGAACCTTGGACGAAATATACCGCTTGTCGGGCGTTTTACACACGGTTCTGAAGCGACGATAGTAGTTTGGCCCAAAGATTAAAGACAGTATCTTCTAAATAATCGTTCTTCTTTGGTTTGGACGCCAGATTAATAACGGCATCAAAAACTAGCAAAAAATTCTAGCATCATACCACAGTTGACTTGCAAGTGTTGATTCTTTCAGTTCTATTCATTTAAATGAAAAAAATAAAATAAATAAATAAAAGACCTGATGTGACTTTGAATTAATTTTTTTTATGCAACCAAAATTCAACCATTTTAATGTAAAATAAATGCATATCCTATACTGGTTTCACAAAAGTTGCAAAATTCTACAAATTACAGCTTTTTATGTTGGTTTCGTTCCTTTTTTTTTTTTTTTTTGCTTTCGTTCTTTTTTATTTTGCTTTCGTTTTTTGTTATACTGTGCGGAATACAAAACGTACAGAAAGCAAATTTAAAAGGGAACGAAAGCAAAAAAAAAAGGAACTAAACCAACGTAAAAAAGCTGTATGTTTCGAAATGAAACTGTAGGCTAGGCTAATCAAAGAGAAAATCATTAATTTAGAAAAATCTTTTCTGACTGATTAACATAGTGTTTCATTTGATTTTTTTCAAAAAAATTTCCAGAATTTAGCAACATTGCAAAAACAGTGCTGTAACCCGTATGCACCTATACTGTACTGTATTCTTAACCCTTTGACTGCTGAATTAATTTTCTATCTCCACAAAAGTAGG
>JAHWFP010074731.1:150259-160712 GCA_023313725.1 Lithobius niger
GCGTAAGTTTGCTTCATTTTTCTGATGGCTACAACATTTCAAAGTACGAATCTGAACGTTTTTAAAAAGAAAATTTTTGTATAAAACAGTAAAAAGATGAGGAGTGAGGTCAGAGAAGGCTTAAAAACAAAAATGTGCTTTGCGAAAGACCTTAGAGATGAAATTTTCAGTGTGAAGATCGAAAATGAGGGCATTGTCAATATGGACACCAAGGACCGTATGACTAGTAACAGGAGTAATAAGAGAAGTAAGAAAGATGGTAAGAGAAGTGAGGATTGTTATGGCCAAAATAAAGAACGTAGTATTGTCAATGTTGAAAAGAAGGGAACTGGCAGTAGCTCAGTGAGCAACACAAACGTTGGATGTCATATTGGAGCAATTGGCAGGAAATGGGGTCAGAAAAGCGTTTTAAGTCATCAGCGTAACAGACATTAGGAGAAAGAATAACAGATGGCAAGTCAGAAATGAAAATAATGAAGAGGAGGGGGTCGAGTACTGAGCCTTAAGGAACGCCAGAGGTCATGTGAAGCCAAGGGGCAAGAGAACCGCGTACGACAGCACGTTGCCGCCTAGACTGTAGATAAAAATTAAGCCACGATATAATGCCAGAAGTAAACATCAAAAATTGTTAATTTAGATAATAGCTTAGCGCGTGAGACAGTGGGGGGGGGATTGAGGCTTAATGGCGCGTCGACAACTTGACGCGAGACAGTATCAAAGGCCTTACTGAAGTCGAAAAAATATAAGATCACAAGGTAGGCCGAAGTCAATAAATTTAGTATTGGGTTCATAGTAGTTAGAGAGAAGATTGATAAGACAGGAACGTTTCGGTAAGACACCGTGTTGAGAGGCAGGGAGAATGTTGAAAACGATATACGATACCTTCAGGGTTTAACAAAGCTCTAATGGTAACATAAATACGGGTACACGATACCCCCACGGTTCCACGATAACCTAGTAATACTGTACGCGTTGGAATTTAAAATGCAAACGATGCATTGTGAGTTAGACGATAACTCCAGAGTTAAACGATTACTCGCAAAGCGTTATACGATAACGTGGGGAACCATGACAGGTTGTGGCGTACAAAATATTTTGGAATACTTCTTCTTATGAAACAAAGTTAACGATAGCGGCGTAAGAACTAAGAGAACGCCGTGAGTGGCACATGGTGCCATGTTGCCTGCTGCTCCGGGGCACTTGAAACCAGCGTTGCTAACGCAGGAAAAATGAAAAGCGCTCGGATCACGGCCAGAGAAGGGCAGTGATAGATAGTGTTGGTGTGAGAACTATGTGGGTCGTTCCATTTTAACGGCGGAGACGTAGTAGGATTTACCACTGCTGAGTGGGTGCTGTTTGAATAGAACCCGGATACTTTGTCCTTGCAGGTACAGAAGCTAGGGGTAGCCTAAGGCCTCAAGAATAAGGGCTATAGTTGGTGCTTTCCACAGCAGGTGATTTTTGGCATGGGGTGTTTGGCGAATAACCACAACGGTTAGGCTAGCAGGTTTGCCTGTGGCCATACGGGTCCGGGGTCACACAAAAATTTTTTTTGGGTGGATGATGGAGTATGCACAAGTGCCCCTGCACAGGGCAGGTCTTGTTATGGTGATGTGGTAGGTGAGGTGGTTTGACTGGCGGCTTGTCTGCTTACATGCAGTTTGATGGACGGTGACGGCTTAGTGGTTAGGCTGTGGTCGAGTCGGTACTAGGGTACCGGTGCGGAGATGTCTCGGCCATGTGGTACATGTAGTTTCTATCACTAAGCCTACAGTTTGTGCGATGTGAACTGTGTGGTAGGACTTGGTGAAGCTCCTGCCTTGGTGCTGGGCTCATGGTATGGCTTAGCGTTTGCGCCTCTGCTGGGCACAGCCAGTGGCAACAGGACTGTGCGATGTCTTGGGTGTGACAGGATTCACAATTTGTGACATTGGCCAATTGGGGCTTCTTTGTCAGTCTTCACCGAACATTCCCACCAAGGTGTGGGTGGTGATCTGGCGGGGACACTGCTGCAGCGGTTAAGGGATCTGAGTCGTCTACGAAACAGGAAACAGGCTGGCCAAAGCGCCACGTTGAGAATCTGTCCCATTTGTAACAAAAGGTAACACAGTGAGGAGGAGTCTACGGAAAAGAAATGGTGCTTCTACCAGAGTAGAATCCGATGACACTGTGTTACCTCGATTTTCCGCCCGCCTCCCTGGCGCTTTTTTGTGGCTCAGCTGCAAAATATAGTGGGTAGACAGGCGCAGGAGAGAAGGTGGAACGAGAGGGCAGGTGACATAAGTTTGCAAGGTTAAGTTGTATGCAAATGAGTATGGAGGAAAGGTGCCGACAAGCAAAGGGATATCCTATTTTTAACAAAAGGTAACACCGTGTCGTCGGATTCTACTCGGAGAACTTCGATTCTCCTGCGAGAACAAGTTCTCTGGTAGAATCATCATTTCTTCATTAATCGTTTTTCACAGTGATATTTGTAACCATGTGAAAAATGAATCAAATTAATCACAATACCATGGTAAGAAGCATGTAAACTGCTCAGTGCAAGATTTCACTGATACCATAAAACCACGTCCTTTATGTTTTGTTTTCTCAAATTATAAAATGATGTCATAAAAACCAACACAACTTAAACATGTGCCTATAACTTAGCTGCAATTTAAAAAAATTTCCATTCCAAGTATCAAAACAATAATAATATATAAATAAAACCACAACACCTCACTATAAGATTTCCTTAAAACATTCAATTACTGTTGTAGCTAAAAATCCCTACATCTATAACTAACACTCAGCAAGTAAGTGATAGAGAACTTACTTATTGTCAAAGGTCAGTTGGACAACAAATCACGTGTAGCACACTGGCCTTATATTTTCCACTTCAGCTCTGTGCCCACACACAGAACAAACAGATTCTTCATCAGTAATTAAAGTTTGCTATAAAGGAAAAAATAACAGATCAATACAATGGATGTACAATATTAAACAAATGATGCACTCCATTTTTTACTGGTATAACTGTGGTTAACAGAAGCTACAACAATGCTCACCCTAATACAATAGTAGCAGTATACGTGACCACACCCCATCTCATGTGGTAAGCACACAATTTCTTGACACGTGGGACAAACATGAGGACCTGAACCAATTGAGGAAGTACTTCCCACAGATGAGGACGTTTTGAAGTAACGGGAAATCAACTGTTTTACTTGATAAATGTTAAGCAATGGCAGAGCAAATGCGAGGAATTCCTAGGGGAAAAAAAAACCAGTGTGACTGAAAACTGCCAAACCTATGTTTAGACTATGTATGAAGCACAGTAATACAATTTAAACACACCAAATTGGCAATGGTAACCTTGAGAGTTCATGGAAATACTTCGTGCCACAGCCATGTGATCTTCAAAAGCGTATCGGAGCCATAGTTTCCTCTAAGACAGTGGACGACCTCAGTCATAATTTCCAACTTACCTTGACTGGATTTCCACCGAAATTTCAAGAGGACGTATATTCAATTGTGTGTGGTATAATATAGTATTTTCAAACTAGTTTCAGTACTATCATACCTTCGCTTCTGTCCCACGACACCTGACCAATACAGCTAACATACAACCAGACGGGCTTACTTCGGATACGTCCACTAACTTGCAACTTGCCACTTGCCACTCGAGGGTCCCAGGCCACATGCAGCGTGCTGAACCAACCACCTCCAATAACAAGAAAGGGAGGGGGGGGGGGCAACTAACATTAAGGCAGGCACAAGATCATCCTGATCCTCATGACTGAAATTATATCCAACATACTGAACAGCCAAAACCAACTAAAAATCGGCCAAAGGATCGGAACTCGTCCCAACGTTGCTCACAGACTTACATCCAGATCGCGACCAATTGGCCAACTCAGCCCATGAACCACAGATGGTGCACACCATGAGCCTAACCTACCCATTACGCTCAAAAACCATCAACCACGCATCCAAAGTTCGGCCCGTCAGAATCAGAATAGGTCCTGCACAAGTTTATCCAGGAACCCCAAAGGCCAATAAAGCCTACACCACCGGGGATTGCTCCGCCATACTCACAGGAAATTTTCCTGAGCACCACACAGGAACCAAACAGACTGCTCAAATGCCGGGCAGGAAGCCCCATTCACATAATCTACAAGAAAAAACACTCCTACATACACCCTCAATTTTGGTTACACTTTGCTGCACGGGGATACAAACCAAGGACCCAGGGAGCTAAAGACTGGCACTTTTGGCGCAATACCCAACGTGAAAGGCTTTACAGGCCTACCAACATGAAAGAAAGTAACACATGCTCACTACGTAAACACCAAACTGAATATCATTGCATGGGTGTAGAGATAATAAATCTACAGTACCTAACAGGCAGAGCTCACTCCACCAGTTGCAATACCTATGTCCGCACTAAGCGAGAAACCCTCACAGCCAGGGTACAAACTCTTCCACACAACCAGGATAAAGCTACCCATCCACTAACCAGCAGTACACAAATAACCATTCCCCCAAAAGAAATACCAAAGACCTATCCACACATCACCCACAGCCTACCACACACAATTATACATTGGGGTAGAAATGACAAATTCACACCATAAAGCCCTCCAACGAACTGCCATCAAGGATACATAGCTGACCGCTCACATTGCGACCACCAGGCAGAATGACCACACACAAAGGCAACAGGCTGGTTGCATACACTCAGGGCCAACAGGCCGACTGCACACACAAACGGCCTACAGATGACTACACACAAACAGCCAACAGGCCAATCGTACACGCTGACTGCAAACACCAAGAGACAACAAGCCAATTGTACACACCAAGGGCCAACAGGCCAATCTCGCACACCAAGGTCCAGATTTTGTTCATCCAACCACTCCCCTCATAGCATTCAGAATGCCACACAATACCCAATCACACCATGACCGTGTAATGGCCTTCAGATAGCATACTCCCAACAACCAAACCAGGAATCCGTTATGAATCCGTCCTGGCAAATCAAAAATTCACTGAACACACTGAGTTGGCAAAGAGTTTATCACCACCACTACAACCACCTGAACCAACAACAAAATCATAGTAAACAGGCAGATTAATCCGCTGTGCACGGCCAAAATATATGTAACGCAAAGGAGAGTGACCATGCCCGACGGCCACCATCAACGTGGCGTCGCCATCTTGTCCGTGTTTGTGTAACAGAGCTTGTTGCGACCAAAGCTAGTTTCACCATATCGCAAATAAATCGGAATTAGCACGCGCATCCGACTGTGCACAAATTGTGGCCGACACTACATTAGCCGGGAATATTTCATCATGTTTCACACCCGCCAAACGTTTGCATTTATACAATATCACTGGGCGCTCGTCCTATCGATGAATACCAGGAACCCTGAGTGTTGCATACACTAAAAAGGTATGATGCAGTCACGGACGCCACGGCGCAAAAATCAACCATACCAGAGCCCAACGGATTCCAGAAGAACTTCCGTAACATTACCGGCATTACAGGATTTTGCCAATTTCAACGTTAACAATACGGACCTGGCCTCATGCCCCAAGGCAACAAAAACACAGTTACCCCCGACTAAAAGACTGACCCTTAATTTAATATTAGACCCATAATTCAACAGTAATAAGCTGACTAACAGACTCGAGTCCGTGGTAACCAAAAGATTGCAAAAATTAACGTACTTATGTGACGCCAATAAGCCTACGTAAAGCCATTGCAAACCAGATGCGCCACATAAAATAAGTATGTAAATAAAAATAACTTGTACGTCAACTGCAGAAACCATTGCAGCTGCGACAAACTTGAAGTAGCGAACGTCGCTTAAGTTTCACAATCGCTATCTAATCCACAACCCAACAAAACATCAACAAGGGCCGACGTCAACGTTAAAAGTGGTGATCAAGGTAAGGGAAGCAAGGAGCATGCATACCAGAACTGGGCCAAAACAGAATTAAGGGGGTAGAGTCCAAGTAGATATATATTCTGGCCTTGTCAGGGGTCGGCAGTAGGAAGGCGTTAAACCCGATGAAACAACCGCTAAGGAGGATACAATGAATAACTAACTATACTTATGCTTTATGCAATACTGAAGCAGAATTACCTACAAATTATTACACACGAAGTACTGTCTGGAAGATATGCATTACGCCAATAGCACAGCAAGCAAACGACAGCAAGCAAATCCTTGTTTAAGCACGTCCCCTGAGTGAAGTGACAAAATGCCTGCTGTCGCTCTCCCAGGGTGTGGGTTAGCTTATGAGGGGGGGGGGGGAGGAGGAAGAGGACCTGAAAATTAACCCCCCCCCCCACAAAAAAAAATAAAGAAGCAGTTTCTTTGGCTCTTAACTCGAAAAATTCACAACGACAGCAACACTCAATCGCACAACAACAGAAATTGACTGATTCACAAATTTTCGATAGGTTTGTTGGAGGTAGATGGAAACTTCTCCCAACTGGCTTCACCAGGCTTAGTTTGAAGAACGTCGGTGTTTTTTGGATTACATCAGACTTGCTTTTGTCGTCTGCAACGCGCGACCTCTGTGGCCTCCGATGTTGGTCAGGTCGTCGTCTGCTGCAACGCTCGGCTTATGTGACCTCCGATGTTGGCAATGTCGTCGTCTCCACCCTCTAGTGAGGCAGGCGTGGAGGTCTGCTCTCACTAAGAATTGGATACCAGGGGTAGAGGGAGCCTGGATGTTCATTAGCTCATAATTATCTTTTTTGTGCGCATGGATTGCCAAGGACTCTAATCCCCCAAGATGCTTATCCCTCGTTGAATTTGAAACAATTAGGATACTAGCATTCTCCCAGTCTATGCAATGCCATGTTTCCATGCAGTGTTTTGACTGTAACTCCTTAACCGTCAACAAATCAAAAGCATTAAGAATGACACGGAAAAAAAAACGTTCAGGACACAATTCTGGACAGGAAATGTGATACACATCTTATTATAGTGATAAACATACTTAGGATATTCTGAAAAGTGTGGATCTATTCTTTCCATAAATCCTAACCGAAATTGTTTAGTTGCGATAGGGACCGTCCTAAGCCATTTAAAGGTGAAGAGGTAATGGCGTAGCAGCGAAAGGATATAGTGATTTTCAATGTCAAAGTGCTCTTGCAAGCTCTGTAACAGTCCAAAATGAACATGCCTAAGGTATTCTGAAAGAAGGAAATATATTCTTTCCAACAAGCTTAACCAAAATTGTTTAGCTAGGACCATCCTACATCCAATTAAAGGTGAAGAGTTAATGACGTAGTGGCGAAAGCGTACGGTGATTTTCAAATTGAACGTGCTCTTACGAGCTCTCCAATAGGCTGAAATGGACAAGCTTAGATATTCTGAAAGCTGGGAATCTTTTCTTTTCATCAAGCTTAACTGAAATTGTTTAGCTAGGGAGCATCCTACGCCCATTTAAAGGTGAAGAGTTAACGGCGTAGTGGTGAAAGCATATGGTGATTTTCAAATTGAAAATACTCTTGCGAACTCTCTAATAGCCTGAAATGGACATGTTTAGATAGTCTGAAAGCGAGGAATTTATTTTTTCCATCAATCCTCGGACCGTCCTTCACCTGTTTGAAGGTGACGCTGTAATGGTGTAGCGGCTACATTCAATTTCAAAGTGTAATGCTTGTTATTTTTATCTAAGCTAAACACTTTTGGTTAGGATTGATTGAAAGAATAGATTCCCACCTTTCAGAATATCCTAAGCATGTCAATGTTTTGCAATTAGAGAGCTAGCAAGAGCACTATGAATTAGAAAATCATCATACGCTTTCGCTGCTATGCCATTGCCTCTTCACTTTTAAATGGGCGAAGGACGGTCCCCAGCTGAGCGAAATAATTTCAATTAGGGTTGATGGAAAGAATCGATTCCCAACTTTCAGAATAGCCTAAGCATGTCCGTATCGGACAACTCGCAAGAGCACTTTGAATTCGAAAATCACTATACGCTTTCGCCTCTTCACCTTTAAATGAGTGTAGGTCGGTCCTTATCTCAGCTAACAAATTTCGGTTACTATTGAGGGAAAAACTAGATCCCCACATTTCAGAATGTTCAACCATGTCCATTTTAGGCTATTAATGGGTTCACGAGAGGTTTTGAAACAACTAATTGAAAAAAGGAGTGATCGTGGGATTTAAGGGAGATACAGATATATTTGAAATACGATTTGGGGTTCAGTGGTTGCTTTTACGTAAAAGATGTATATTACCTTTGCTTTTCAGAATTATGCCCTGAACATTGTTGTTCAACATGATGCTTTTGATTTGTTGATGGTTAAGGAGTTACAGCCAACAACATATTTTTTGGGGAGGGGGGGGATGGTAAATTACAGTGACATTTAATATTATGTCCCCGCGTGCTATTTATAGATTTGTCATTCCTGAGCGTTTTGATGGCCCTAATAGTGGAAGGGGGTAGGTTAGGTTTAGTTTGGTAGAAAGCTCTGTGAGCTGTGCAAACGTTGGATGGACAGGGTCTTGAATGTTCACGAGTTGAAATCCTTGATTTTTAAACTGTTGGATGGAAATTGTCTTGATAGCTCAGAGGTGCGACAATTGCCATCCAACAGTCTCAAAATCGATGAGTTCTACTCATGAACATTCATAGCCCTGCCTACCAGATGTTTGCACAGCTCATTACTCCAGAGCTTGCTGCTAACCTCAGCTCCAGGTGGGACCATTGACTTTTTCATTGAACTTACTTTCATCTTGAAACACAAACTAAAAGTTATTACAGCCATTAAGTCTCAATCCCCCCCCCCCCCCTCCCAAAATGTTGGTATAAATTCAAGTGGGAATCCTTTTAAGAAACTGTCACCATCTTCAGGCCTCTCCAAAACACAACAAGCGTTTACTAAACTTATTCCATGATGGGAGGAATGGGAAATACATTATATACAATACATACACACTGATTTGAAAGTCACGCTCCCCTCAGTTGACATTGGATGCCATCATGGAATAAGTGAAGAGTCCTGGGGTCTACGCCTTTATATGCTGGACTCCTCATGATGATTTGGACATAAATCCACGTCATCAAGTTAGCTGGTTGCCGTAGTGATGTAACATAGGCAACCCGCAAGAATAGTTTAAGTGTCGTTTAATGATGTTATATTGTTTAGAAATTGTAAACAAGGCTGAGCTGTTGTCGGCCTTCACTTCTTTCCAATCCTCCAAACCTTTCGGTTACCGTTTTTGTAAATATCCCCACTTCGCCATGTTAGTTTGATTCGTGAAATATAATCATGAACTTTAACCAGTCTTTGCCAGTGTGGTAATTTCTCCTCTACACGATCCATCTTTACGTCGAATATATTCCACTGCGCTTTACGTTTTCTGATCCAACATGTGGTAAGCAGAGCGTGAAATACTGTCGTAGGGAGAAGGAAGAGGCCCACTGAAAAAAAACGATGGCCATCGTAAACCAATTTCAACTAAAGACATGGAAAAGGAAAAAGGCATGGACATTAGAAGACGGAAATTTTGGCCCGGAATCTAAAATGCAGGAGGACTCCCGTCATTCTAACGAAGTGGAAAAAGGAAGAAGCCAATTCAGATAAGTAAATGAAGTATGTAGAGATCAAGAATTCTCGTATAGCAGCCCATATGCAGGGTATTTACGTGTTAAACTGCCACACACAAAAAAAAATGCAGAACAATAGAGAAAGAAAGTAAAAATAAGGTCAGAAATCCTTAGAATTTTAAAATGGCGTCGGCAAGTTCCATACCGAGTACGACAGCTATACCTTTATTAAAAGGGACTAATTATATTCAATGGGCAGAAAAGATTAAAGCCTATCTTATGCACCAGGGATTGTGGGCATATGTAACTGGAGAAAGTAGAGAAACAGATGCAAATAAGAAATTAGTCAACTCTCAAAAAGCTATGGGAACGTTGTTGCTATTTATTGCAAATGGGTGTGTTACAATACCAAAAACAGTTGATACTCCAAAGCAATTATGGAAATTTCTCAAGGATTCGTTCCAACCAAACAACGTATTGCGGTGTTTAGCTTTGCACAGGAAATTCCACGCAATAACTAAAAACTCTGATGAAACGATGGCAGCGTATATTAGTAGAGTAGAAGAATGTGCAAACGAGTTAGCGGACTGTGGCTTAGGAATTACCGATGTTCACTTGGCATGGTCTATACTGGCAGGTTTACCACGAAGTTGTGATGTCATGTTGATGGGATTTGCAGCTATGGGGGCTAACCTAATAACATGTGCAAAGGTTAAAGAACTTTTATTCTTTGAGGATTCACGTAATGAAGCAAGTATTGGTTTAACACAGTCACTTAATTCTACCGCTCTAGCAGTAAACGTACAATCGAATATTTCAGCAAGTCAAAAAGGGCTTATCTGCTTTAGATGCGGTGGAAAAAATCATAAAAAAAGTTCGTGTCCCTCACCCCCCC
>JAHWFP010074768.1:0-10590 GCA_023313725.1 Lithobius niger
TTTCCACTGGTCGCAGTATGGGAGGGATCTGAAGTGTCATCCTCAGATTCATTCTCATAATAAAAACGTGCGACCTCACGAATCTCATGATTCCCAGTAAAAGAATCTCCATATCCCCATTATATGCTCTCGTCCACTTTAACATGTTTTCTTTCATATACTCTGAAACGGGGTCCGATAACCCGATAACACCCGATAACCCTTAGTATGTACTGCGTAACCGATTAATACGCCCTCGCAAGCCCTGGGGTTCAGTTTAGCTTTGCCCTTAGAGGGGATGTGAACGTAACACTTTGATCCAGGTTCTCTAAGATACCTTACTGACACACGCCTTTGATTGAGAATACAATAGGGAATGCTAAACTGCACACAAGAATGGGGGAATCTATTCTTAACATGATTAAAACTCACTGCTAATTCTGCCTACAACTTTTTAGGCAGTTTCGTCTCAATGAACATATAACGTACACCCTCGACCAGAGTACGGTTGTATATCTCGGCGGTCCCATTCATTTCTGCCGAGTATGCATTTGTGCGCTCGTGTTTAATGCCTAGTTTTGCAAATATGACTGGAACTGATTTGAGCAGAACTCCATACCAAGGTCTGTTCTGATGCGCATTGCCTTATTTTTCAAGCAAAAAGTACTGAAAGCATCACTCTTTCTTTCGATGGGAAACACCCATGAATACCTGCTATGGTCATCAATTATTGTTAAGATATATCTAGTTCCACCCAAGGACGGCTGCCTGGCTGGCCCCCGTAAATCCATGTGTAACAACTGGAGCGGTTCAGTCGACCTCACCTAGTCGAACCCCTGAAATGATGAAGGAGTAGATTTAGCAATTTGACATACATCATACTTTTTTATGGATTTGTCACTTAACCTACTTAAACCAAACACTTCATCAGATTTACTCATATGAACAATTCCTTTTACATGCTGATGTGCAAAACTGGAATGCCACGTCTGAATGTCTTCTACTTCCCTATTTTGGGACTTGCGACGTTGACATTCATAGTTGGAATCGTTTCAACCCCTATTCTATTTACATCGGCTACCTTATACAACCGGTTTACACAGTTTGCAATCATAAAAGTGTTGTTTGATCCGTCAATTATGCTCATTTTACCATCAGATACAGCAATCCGATACTTGGCTGCATCGATTTTTGGTCATATTTTCAATTATTCAAGGGCTACCACTTACTTTACATGACAATACAATGTTGCCCACCCCTTCAATCTTTGAAAAGCTCTCACCAAGGTTTACTTTGGCATTTGACACTGGTCTATAGGAACTGAACCAGTCCCTCCAACTGGTGAAATGGTCCGTAGCCCCTGAGTCAACGAACCAAACATCATTTGAATCATTTGCACTCAGCAGACTGATCGGCTGATTCCCAGAAATCGCCAGGAATGAACCCGTGTACGAATCTGGCTCGCTATAGTGGCTTCTTCTGTTTTGCGACACACTTCCTCTTCCGGAGCTTCTCGTGCCCCGTGTACTGGTATTCACTAGTTATAGGCACTCCTTTTTGAAATGTGAGGGATCCCCACACTTGAAACACTTGCGGGATTCCTTGCATCTTGACTCATTTCCTCTACGATCATATGAACTAGGTCTATCTCCAGATCCTGTTCTATAATGCGATTGGAAAGCTTTAAGGTTCATTTTATCATTTTCAGAATCTCTCTGGGATTTAGTTTTTAGCCTGACAAATGCTGACAAGAGATGCTCTCTTACTTGCTGGGTTGTGAATGTTTTATCATCCCAATGATAAATTTGTTGGGCAACCACCTCATACTGTGGTGGTAACAAATCCAGATATTGATGTGCAATTTCTTCATCATTGAACGTGACCTGTATTTCACGCAAATCTTGAGCTTTTTTGTCAACCCGAGATAAAAAAAACTACCATCTCCTCCCCAGGTTTCAAGGCCATTTGTAGAAAGTCACGTCTCAGCTTGGCTTTCCGGGCCCTTGATGTGGGCTGAAATACCCCTTCCAATACCGTCCAAGCGTCCTTAGCATTAGTTGTGTTTACCACAATACTCTTTAACTCCCGGTCTACAGATAACAAATCATTGCATGAGCCCTTTCTTACCGCATTATTAACTGTAATTGTTCCTTAGTCAAAGGTGAGGTTGCTGTTGCCTGGGCTGTAGGACTGACTTCAGACTGACTCCCTTTTCCAGGAGTGCAAACTTCATATCTACTTTCCATGACTCATAATTAGAAGCATTAAGTTTATCAATATGATACTATCCAGAATAATCGTCACTTGAAGCCATTTCGTATTGTTTACATAGTTACACTTACTTCACTATAACAAGGTTTTCTGCCACCCATAGACAGAACAGTAACGTTACTATAACGAGGTTGTCTTTTGGACTGTTCCATTTTAGATTTTTAGCAACTAATTGGCACTCAAAGGACTAATTTGTCACTCACTTTATGATGCACTAATTGTCCTAGTATTTTATCAAAATCCTTGCAAAGAAAATGGCATTATCACTACCCACAATCCCAGAGTCATTAAGCTACTTACAATTCGTTTTTCAAATTTAATTTCCTTCCAACAGCAACCACGCTCTGCTATCATGTTGATAATCGTGGATGAAATGAAAGACAGGAAGGCCAGGGAGTTGTGGGTGATTACAGCTTGTATTGCTTCCAAAACATTCAAAATAAATTACATTGACTCACTACACACAAGTGGAAAAATACATGGCATGACAGCAGCCATGTTGTCTCTCATCCAACAACACATGAGCAAGAAGAAACTAGCACCACCTGGGGGCTAACAAAAACACACCATGGATCTCTATTAGAGATCTGGACCAGAATGCAAGAATGAGGTGCATTTGGCAATGTGGGTGCCATTCATACCCAACATACTATTTATACCTAACATGACGTGCTGGTGTTTTCCAAATGTGTGTGGTCAGAAGTCTTCTTTGTGCCATCCTGGTGATTAAAATCACTTGTAAACCTGCAGCTTACCGAGATTTGTTTAGCTACAATTTTCAGTCTAGGGTTGGAGGTGTAAGGTTTGGCTGCAGCGTTCCATTCGAACACATAATAACAGTCATTATCTAATTACCTGCAATTAAGGGTAATTACCACATTTAAGAAGCAAGGAGAATTTGGAAATGCCATCCAACGCCAAAAAGGCAACAATTTTACTACGAGAGACAGACATTCTATTCTTGTGTAAATTGTATCCAATTGAGTGGTGCGAAACCAGACTATACAAATTGTAAGAATGTTTTACCAGCAAGACAGAAACACAGACACTCGCAAAAGGATGCTACAAGGGGCGGAGATGCACTTTGCTGGCTTGTGGGACAATTTCTTATGATCGATGTCTCATTGTGAAAATCCATGTTTGTAAATATTGTTGGAGTGAAGAGAAGTAAATTCAATTATTTTGCAATCCAGAGTCGACCATTGAATTTATACGAGCAAAACCTTTCGTGCTCCAAAAAATTATCAATAACTACCCGTGCACTCGGGATATTACCTATGATAATTTGACTGTTTGTTTTTGGTGTGTGATTGATCCTTTTCGCATAAGTGTTGCAACAAGAAATATCCACAGGCAAGGCGAGACAAGGCCGAATGAGCGAGTGTTATCGAGTGATAAGAAGCCAAAGGAAAAATCTATACTGACCGTGACGTAAAGAAAAAAATTCTTAAAATAAGTGAAACAAGAAAACCCATGTAAAGTGTAGTACTAACACAAATTAAAAGTGATGTGTGGTTCTTGGTAGTTACATTGATTCAGTCACGTTTCTGAGGAAATGTTTGCGCTGATGGAGTGAGTGAAGCGAACGAAATCAGCGTTTGTTATCGGAAACAGCACTTTTTCCTAAATACAATTAGTAGATAGTAAGCTAAATGTTTATTCACTAGTGAAAATGAGCGACTTTCTACGTTGGCTAAAAGGCCATTGGCCCCAACACAAAAGATCTAACAGGTATAGATACAGAATGCTATCATTACAGCTCTAGAATGACATTATTTAACATTATTATCATATCAAAAGCCAAAACTGGTAGAAGGGACACCCATTTGTGAATGGTTCACCCCTTCAAAGGCGTGATATCAACACACCAAAACATTCGACAAGTTAATCGCACCACTTAATAGTTTGAAGGTTAAATGAAAACCAGAACATTGCTACTTTCGGTAGCAATATTCAAGTTTTCATTTAAAGTCCAAAGTATTATTCGGTGCGATTAAGTTGGGAAATGTTTTAGTGTGTTGATATCACTCCCTTGATGGGCCGAACCATTTGGAACTTTACGGTCCCTTTTACCAGTTTTGGTTTTTGATATATCAGTCCTTTATTTAAAATTGTGCATTAGACTCCACTACCGTGCAGATGTGTAATAAAGTGGCACGTCAACAAGAAATTGGTTTTGATTTTGAACACTTTGACACTACCTTTTGCCTAGAGGCCGAACCATTCTCAACTTGGTCACCTCTTTATATGTTTTTGGTTTGGTTTTAATTTTGTTGTAATTTGTTTAATTTCGTTAGTTTTGGTGTGTTGATATAACTCCTTTGAAGGACCAAACTCCTCTCAACTTGGTGGCCTCTTTTTGTTTATTTTGCTTTGTTTTTACAGTTGGTTTATTTTTCGTGAATTGGACGTAATTTCTAGACACACGCTAGTGTGTCGCGCCAAGTTAGGCAACATTCATCACAACAAAGATCACATCAATTCAATTGGCGAGATTGTAAACCATTGTAGCGCGATACCATTGCGTCTGTTTCTAATATCCTGAAGCAGAGTTGCGCACATTTCAGGTACTTGGATAAAAATAATAATGCGGTACAAATGCTTAAGCTGTGTTGAAATCAAGAGCAATGACCCACCTGACAAAAATTAATTCGTGTAGGAAAGCCAGCTAAGCTGCGTTCAATGCAAAATCTGACCCTCAATAACGTTGCAAATGTGTAACTAGCTACTAGCTAGCTAACTAATTCTAGTCCGCTCATCCCCATGTTAATTTCCATAGGGTGATTATTCATCGATACCGAGATAACGGGAAGGCTTCCAGCTATCAAATTGAATGAATTGCTGCAGTACGATACGAATTGCGTACCTTTTATGGTTTGAAGCCTAGGGGTGTAACTGGGATGGCGTGGGATGGCGCGTAAGTACAAAAATATTGTTATAACTATTGTTAGTATTGTCAGCATCGTCTCTCATTGGATGGCCAAAGTTCGGACAATGAGAACGTGTATACTGACGTACGTGCCTAGGCACACACTAGTGTATCACAATAAATCTAAACAACGTTGCCAAAGAAATTATATTCACGTCCAATTCACGAAATAGTATAAACCAACTGTAAAATCATAGTAAAATAAACAAAGCCAAAAACTGGTGAAGAGGCCACCAAGTTGAGAGTGGTTCGGCCCTTCAATGGAGTGATATCAACACACGAAATAAAAGTAACGAAATAAAACAAATTACAACAGAAACCAAAAACCTGTAAAGAGGCGACTAAGTTGAGAATGTTTCGGCCTATAGGCAAAAATAGTAGCAAAGTGTTGACAAAGTGTTGTTGCAACGTGTAACAAAGTGGCACGTCAACAAGAAATTGGTTTTCAACAATTTCCTACTACCTTTTGCCTATAGGCCGAACCATTCTCAACTTGGTCACCTGTTTATAAGTTTTTGGTTTTGCTTTAATTTTGTTGTAATTTGTTTTATTTCTTTAGTTTTCGTGTGTTGATATCACTCCTTTGAAGGACCGAACCACTCTCAACTTGGTGGCCTCTTCACCAGTTTTTGGCTTTGTTTATTTTGCTTTGTTTTTAGAGTTGGTTTATGTTTCGTGAATTGGACGTGAATACAATTTCTTTGGCAACGTTTAGATTTATCGTGCTACACTAGTGTGTGTCTAGGTACGCACGTCAGTATTGGTGTGTGTGGGTGTGTGTGTGTGTGTGTGTGTGTGTGCATTAGTGGCAGAGAGGGCAGCCTTGTTGTTAGGAGTTAAGTTAATTTGTAAGGCAGAGTAGAGCGTGAGGGGTCATGCACGTGTAAGCTGTTGTATAAATAAATCAAATCAAATTAGTATACACGTTGTCATTGTCCGAACTTTGGCCGTCTAATGAGAGACGATGCCGACAATACTAACAATGGTTATAACAATATTTTCGTACTTACGCGCCATCCCACGCATCCCCTAGCTCCAAACCATGAAAGGTACGCAGTTCGTATCGTACTGCAGCCATTCGTCCAATTTCATAGCTGGAAGCCTTCCCGTTATCTCGGTATCGATGAATAATCACCCTATGGAAATTAACATGGGGATGTGCGGACTAGAATTAGCTAGCTAGCTAGTAGCTAGCTGGTTACACATTTTCAACGATATTGAGGGTCAGATTTTGCATTGAAAGCAGCTTAGCTGGCATTCCTACCCGAGTTAATTTTTGTCAGGTGGGTCATTGCTCTTAATTTCAACACAATTTAAGCTTTTGTACCACATTATTATTTTTCCTCAAGTACCTGAAATATGTCCAACTATGCTTCAAGATATAAGACACTGACGCTATGGCGCCGCGCTACAATGGTTTACAACCTCGACAATTGAATTGATGCGATGTTTGTTGTGATAATTGTTGCCTAACTTGGCGCGACACACTAGCGTGTGTCTAGATTAGACAGTGCTGTCCAGAAATTCCCTAGATGCCTGGGACTAAACAACGTCCTGGATACGTAATACCCTGGGATTTTGTGGCAATCTATCTGCATTCACAAATTGTATTGTATGAATTACGGAAGTCATTTTCACAATAAAAACAAGAGGGCAAGGGGAAGAATGATGCCAACTGGAAATAAGTAGTCGTTCACAAATTATACAAATTTATGCCTGTTATACAAATTCGGTGTTACCACGCTGTCACTGCAGGCAAGAGGAAAGCGTTTCCTCTAGGGAGGGAAGGGTTTACAGTGGTGAGGGGGATGCGCTGATTGAGTGAGCGAAGCGGACAAAATTCAACGTTTGTTAGCCAGTATGTGCAAAAACGGCATAAAGAAACTTAATACTGATGAAGCATGGACATAAACATGAGTGACAGGCTGCAGGATACCAAACTGGAAATAAGCAGTTGTTCACAGTCCCCGTAATAAAAATTTGGCATCACCACACTGTCACTGCAAGCAAGAGGGCAAGGAGGAAGAAGGTTTTATGGCGGTAAGAGAGACATGCTGATTGAGTGAGCGAAGCGAACCAAAAGCAGTGTTTGTTAGCCAGTATACGCAAAATAGTGATTAAAGAATATCCTTACTCTGATGAAGCATGGATACACGCATACGCACATTTATTACACCCATACAGAGGAAGGGCTTCCTGTAGTTGTATTTAATTCCCGGTCCAGGCCTTAAGTAAAGACCTTTGCCATGGGGCAATTTTTTTGTTTCGTTTTTTGTTTAGGTTTTTTTCTTTGAGCCTTCCACTTTCTCGTGATGTCGCACGTGTTCAGCTAGAATTTTTGCATCGTTTTGTGCCTTTTTTATTCCAGACACCACCCCCGCTGTTCCTCTGCCAACCCTCCAATTCCAGCTAAAATCGGCCCTAGCAATGCCAACGGCAAAAAGACGCTTTTCTTTTTTCGTGATCTACTTTTAAGTGCCATATCTTTTTTATTATTATTTAATAAACAACTTCTAATTTGCTTTTATCCAACTTTAGTTTCATTTTCCTGTCGCGAGGGACCAGAGCGTGACAGGTAGTGTTAGCTGACACGGCCGCTGTAAAATTCAGTTTGACTCGTACTTAAACGATTCCCAATGGATGGCTCTCGGACAGTTTGGAACAATCTTACACCACGAAATGATAAGCTTTCTAGTACTATAGCAAGTTGAAACTCAAGCCGTTGGCGTCATAGCAAAGCTGCCTAAATTGCTGCGGCTTTCTGTACAGACTGACGTACTCTCCAGTAGCAAAATTAGCATTCAAATCGAAAAACGGATATCCCTTGGAATTTAGATTCACGTGAGCATCTTGCAAACTGCAGTGGTCGAACACGGCAGGCTTTTTAACCAATCCACCTAGGTTTTTCAACCGCGGAAGTAGTCAGCATGCGTCGGGTGAAACAAGTATTTTGAGGGAGCTTGCAGCTATCGTAATGCTTGTGTCTAAATCCTAAATCCACTGCAGCTACATTGTCTATGACATTGTAGAGTGTAAGTTTTTGCTCATCCAATGTGGTAATGTGGCATTGCCAAGAAATGCTATTCAGAACAACGTTACCATTGCCCGATGCTGCAGCTTTGAAGATGCCGTTTGTATTGCTGGCTTTCATGCAAGTGAACACATGTTTAGTTCCATAAATTAGTTTATCATAATTTTCAAAAAAACCCATGATGTGTTTCAAGGGAATGGCGAAGGTAAAACTTCCTTTAGGAGCAGTTTAGGAACAATGACTGACGCGTGCCACTGTTTGAATCCCAAGTTGATGGTTAATTCAGCGGCCACGGACGCGGCACTATCCAATGCCCAACACTGACCGAGAAATGCTGGTTGCTCCGCTGAACCATAAGTGAGTGGTATATTCGTTAAAGAGTCGAACCCGGGATAGTTTAACTCGTTGACTTGTTTATCGGCTAGATGGTATTTGATATTAGAAAACAGGAACATACTTCATTGTTAATCATTTTAAGCATTGTTAATCAACGTTGCTACATCAGCATTGGCGTTAAATCGAGTCATCTTCCTTTTGCAACTGTCCTTTAATCAGGAGTTAATTACTGGCTACGTGCAGAAATAAATCTTGTTTTTCGACGTTTTTTCGGATTTCAGAATTTACGTTGTTGAGATTCGTACCAATGATGGGATTATATTTGTGATAGGTATAAGATTTGACCGATGAGTCGTACACCAAAGATTCATTGATTTTTAAACAGTCTTCTACACTCCTAATTTTCTAACTATTATAAATTTGATGAAAGCTTTGTTTCTAGGTGTCAAACTGTTTGTGTTTTTATTATTATTAAAGTTTTTATTATTAAAGTTATGGAAGAATCCTTTTCCTTTTTTCCCAAACACGAGCATCTTGACCTTTTTTTAAAATTTTTAAATTAGAATGGCATGAGCGTGTTGGCCCTAAATATCCTAAGCTTTTTCAGCCTGGTCTGGGAAAGTTTAGGGACTGCAAGGCCAAAATCCAGCTCAAAATAAATGCTAAGCCTATTTACCGTAAGGTCCGTCTAGTGCATTTAGTGTTAAAAGATAAAGTCAGTGACGATATTAAGCCTCTCGTGGATTTAGGAATTCTCAAACTGTTCACAACAAGTGCGTGGGTAGCACCGATAGTTGTTGTTCACAAAACTATCAGATTCGCTATAATTTACTGTTCCAACAGCAGCTGAACTATTTAGTGAGTTAGCTGGCTGTGATATGTTCAGCCTTACAATCTTAAAGACACGTTTCGGCAAACAGAATTTGATAACAGTGCAAAAGATATTTTAACTATAAATACGTCGTTAGGGCTATTTAGGTGGTTAAGAGTTCCACTTGGTTTGGCCAGCAGTCCCGGGATATTCCTGTGTCTGATAGCCGGTTTTACGGCAAACATCTCAAAATACCTACCCTTTTACGATGATATTTTGGTTACAGGCAAGGGGCAGCAGCATGATGATGCACTTCACGATTTATGAAATGCCTTGCAAGATTCAGGGCTGTGTCTTGGAATCGATAAGTGCAGCCCAGTTAAGCCCTAAGGTCAAATGAGAATGGAGACCGGAGTACAGCAAAGCTGTAGAAACTGTTAAGCAACTAATTTTGAAATCCGTAGTTTTAGTTCATTATAATCAGAGCCCAAGCTTAAGCTAGTATGTGACTCAAGTCCCTACAGCATAGGAAGTTGCCTTATGCATATTATGCCAAACAGAAGCAACAAAGCCATAGCTTTTGCTTCACTTACATTAGCAGAGCAGGGCTATTCGCATTTTGATCGCGAAGCTCTGAGCATTTACTGGGGGGTTAAAAGGCTTTACAAGTATCTGTATGCTAAACATTTATTATACAGACAGACGATAAAGTGCTCCTGTGGATTTATGGGTGAAAATGTGGCATTCCACAAATGGAAGCAGCCAGGATGCAGTGCTGGGCGTTAATGTTGAATGGGTATGACTATGCTTTTTAACATATAGAGGGGAAGACAAATTTAACTGCTGATGCATTATTGCGTCTACTCTTGCTCAATAGTAAAACGTACAAAGAAAAAACGAAGCACTACAAAGTTTTGGCTACCGAAATTATAGAAACACTTCCTGTGATGCGTGAAACTTTGACTAAGGCTACAGCAAAAGACCCTATTTTGCCAAAAGTATTACGGTACACCAAGCGTGGTTGGCCTGAAAAGGGTGACGACCCAGATATCAAGCCATACTTCGTTCGGTGCAATGAAATATCGCTTGAACGTAATACACTATCTTGGGGTCACGCATTGTCATGCCGTTAATGTGTCATAGACAGAGTTTGAAAGACTTGCGTAGCCGATTGTGGAATTGTTAAGATTAAGGGATTAGCCCAATCTAAATGTTGGTGGCTCAAAATTGATG
>JAHWFP010074781.1:8901-50996 GCA_023313725.1 Lithobius niger
ATGCACCAATTTCTTCTGTGATTTGTAGTCATTTATTAATTTAATATTTTCAAAAGTTGTGCTATTTTTATTTTTTATTTTTTTCCATAGTAAATTTTTGCTTCTAATCATTTCTGCTAATTTAATGTTCATCCATTTATTCTTAAATTTTAAATTGTTTTCGTTGTCAATCTTCTTGTCAATTTTTTTCTTATATGCATTATAAATACCATTTAGTAATTCAATAATTTTATTGTAGATTTCATCCGGTTGTTCTAGACCGCTTAGTATTTCTTCCCAATTTATCTCTTTTATTGCAGCAATGATTTTTTTGTCGTCATAAATAAAAAAAAGGTTCTTCTTCCTTCCTCTTCTCATTTGTTTCCTCCTTTGTGTTATTTTGCCCTATTCTGCTCTTCTCATTTCTATTAATTTCAATCATGATAAAAATCAAATAATGATCTGCTATTTTTCTTTCGATCACTCCATTCCTTATTTTTGCATCTATTACTCTACTGAAAACATGGTCCAAGCAAGCCTCAACAACCTTACCTTCTCTCAATTCACTTCTTGTTGGGCTTATGTTTGTCATTTCAAATCCATGTTCAGCCAAAAGATTTAAATATTTATTACAGATTAATTGATCGTAAGTGCTAATTATTTCCTTTTTATCCTCCAGAATATCAATATTTACATCTCCTATTAAAATCAGATTTTTTTCTTGTATGTTATTTTTTAGGTATCCCTTTAAATCTTTCAAGAAGTCACCTTTTTTTGTCATGGGTCTCCTGTACATCCCAATTATTTTGTAGTATTTTTCCCCATAACTTATATTGATTACTAAGTTTTGATTTTGAGCCAACATAATTTCTTCATGATCATAATTTATGTTTTCCTTTACAAAAGCAACAATTCCCCCACCCTTTGTTGTATTCTCCCGTGTCAACCAAGTAGAATTATAACCTTTTATATTATACATCAGTGTTTCAATTTGCTTTAAGTTTATTTCTGTTAGAATGATTATGTCCCAATTATTTTTTTGATTTTCTAGTGTTATCAAAAATTCATCCCAGTTTTTTTTAACACTTCTAATATTGCAATGCAAGATTTTCAAATTCCATTCAGAATTCAAGACACATTTGTCATGGACGTCAATATCATAAAATACGTCATTAAACATTTCAACCTTAGTTGCCATTTCCCTGCAGTTTGATATCTTCTTCTGATTTAATCACAATTGTTTTCCTTGAATTTTCATCCTTCTTCATCATTAATTTTCCATATTTAAACCAGACAAATTTCACATTATTTTCTCTTGCAAACTGCTTCGTCATCCAGAACAGCTGTTTGTAATAGGGAGACATGTTTTCATTTATATAAATCTTGTTTGGGTTTCCATTGTTCAGTATTCCATTGTTGGTGACAACCTCCTTTTTTTTTTCAATCCACTCCTCTCTGTCATCTCTGTTTTTAAACTGCACAATAATTGCTGCTGGTTTCTCTTTGTTTTTTGAATTTAGTCTATGTATCATATCAATTTGTTCTTTTTGAAAATTTCGTATGTCAATTTGCTTAGCAATTTTTTCCACAATATCATGCAAGTTTTCATTTTTCACACTTTCTACATTAGCAATCTCAATGTTTTTATTTCTGCTATATTGCTCTGCCGCTCTTAGATTTTTCTTAATTTCGTCCAATTCATCCTTCATACTTCCTCCATCTTGTTCTCGTTCTTCTTTACTGAAGTTATCCATTCTTTTCTTCAGTGCTTCATTTTCTTTCTTTATTTCTTCAATTGTTTTGTTTACGTATTCAATTGCGTTTGTAATATCAGTAAATTCTTGCTTCATTTCTTTGATTTCTTCTTTTATTTCTTTCATTTCTCGTCTTACGTCTTTCACTTCCTTTAAAATTCTCTGTTCCATATCGCCTATAAGTTTTCTTATTTCGTTCATACTGCTCTCTGGTATTCTTTCTTCCTCCCCTTCACTGAACGATTGTTTATTTTTTCTACATTTTGGGCAGTTCCAGTTTTGCTGCTTTTTTGTTCCCATGGCCCTCCAAGTAGCCACACTAATATTTGCACAGTCATTATGGTATTTACCTTTGCATCCAGCATGGCACACAACATAGTCACCTTGACTACCCAATTTCTCTTCACACTCTTGACATCTTGACATTTTAATATTTTTTTCAGAAAATCGTTTTCTTCTTTTATGTTTCAAATTTGCCGTTTTTGTTCATTTTCGGTTATGTCTTCTCCCGGCTTCCGTATTTGTCTTTTTGGAGATCTAACACTGTGAATTTTAGATGCTATTTATCACAGCTTCCGTACCACAATGGACGTGACCACTACACACCACTAAACATTTTCCTTCGTTGTTAGAGAGCCCAAATCACTTAGCATCACCAGTACGAACCTCAGGCATTGTTCCAGGCGTCTTTAGAGCTCAGTTACACACCGCAATCAGCTCTACAGTCCCATTTTAACCTTACGAAACGAAAATTTCCTGGGATCGACGAGAAGCTTGCGTCCGTTCGTACTAGCCTCAAACGGGGCCTATGATAATAATAATAATAATAATAATAATAATTTTTATTGCATACAATGCTCGAAGTTTTCCAGGAGAAAAACTTGTCTGAGCTACAATAACAACATATAACAACAATTTACATTATTATAAATAACATACAGCTAGATACACTATTTACATACGCTTTATGACACTGCTTTATAATAGCTTACAAATTCATCTATTAATTTTTTTTCAATTCTATATTACTTTGGAAATGTAGCATATTTTTTTCTAATTTGTTAAATATATAAAATATATAATAATAATATATTTTTTTTTTTTTTTTTTTATTGTCCACATTGCTCGAAGCGTAACACTTGTATGAGCGACAATACACAGTACATACATATATTAAATAATACATACATAAGAAAATAAATAATATATACATAAAGTGAATAAATAGCACATACATACACATTTACACATCCATTGCTTTATTTACAATATTATTTACATTTTTATTATTTCCTTCATTCCTACTTATACCCTTCGTTTATACTTTTCTATTTTGTATACCCTTCTACCAAATTTAATTTTAACGTCTTTTTTAGTTTGCAGATACTTGTATAATTTGTTAACTTTTTATCTAGATTATTAAATATATTTGGAATGTAATATGCTCTATTTCTTGTTCCGTACGAGTTGTTCCATTCAGGATTTTTAAATTTAATTGAGGTAGTTCTAAGTTCTCTTTTTGATTCTTGAGGATGCTTATATATACTACTATAGTAATTATTTGTGATAATCACATAATCCCGTAGGTCTTCAATTTTTAAAATATTGTTTTTATAATAAATTTCATTAGTGTTTTCATTTTCAGTTCCGAAAAGTACTTTTACAAGTTTATTTTGTACTCTTTGTAATCGAATTAGGATGTATTTTGCTGCAAAACCGTATACTTCTATACCATATCGTATAATACTTTCAATCCAGGCATTATAAACTATTTTTTTATTTGTTTTATTTAGCATGTTTTTTATCCTGTATAATGTCGGTAGCATTTGTCTTAGTTTAATTATGAGATTCGTTATGTGTTCTTTAAAGTCCCATCTTGCATCAATGTACATTCCTAAATATTTTATTGTTTTTTTTAATTCTAAATTTTTACATATATCTGTACAGGTGTGTCTCTCGTTCGATTCCAATAACTCTATGCAGTTTCCTGAATGGTTAACAATATTACATTGATTGTACATTTTCATTTTTGGAACGGTTATGTCTAGTTGTATTGTTTTTTTTTCGCTGATGTATAATTCATTGTCTGTTAACCACCCGTTTATCATATTGTAATCTTTTTGTAGGTTTTGTATCATATCTTTATAAACATAATTTATTGAGATCAATATTGTGTCATCGGCAAACATATAAATTAACGTATTTTTTGTATAATCTTCTATATCATTTACATATATCAAAAATAATAGGGGACCCAATACTGATCCTTGTGGTACTCCAAAAAGTACATCTCTATGGTTACTATACTCATTGTCTATTTTTAATGTTGCTTTTCTGTTTGTTAAGTAACTTGTAATTATACCAAGAACTTTACCCCTCAAGCCTATTATTTCACATTTTCTAAGTAGCTTACCATGATCAAATGTATCAAATGCTTTTTGCAGATCTATGAGTATAGCTTCAACGTATTTTTTCTCATTTAGTGCTTTTGTTATTACGTCATTTATTTGAATTAATAGGTCAGTTGTACTTTTTTTCTTTGTGTATCCGTACTGCATATTTTTTAGTAATTTATATTTATCTAGGAAATTTCTTATTTTATTTGAAAAAAATTTTTCTATTATTTTATCTATTATTGATAATAGAGAGATTGGTCTATAATTGTCCATATTATTTTTTTCTCCCTTTTTGTATATTGGTCTTAACACTTGTATTTTCAATTTTTCTGGCCACACTTCTTTCTCAATCATACTTTTTATTAATATACAAATAAATTTTGCTGTATTATCTTGTGCTTCTTTAAAATTAGACGTATTAAATCCATCAATTCCTGTGGCATTTGTATGTTTTAATTCATTTATAATTGTTATAATTTCCGCGTTAGTTGGTTCATGTATATACATAGTATTTATACGTTTTGTTTCCACTTTTGATTTAACATGTTTATATACCTTATTATAATGGTTACTTTGTTCATAACTATTTATTTTATGTTCAAATTTCTGTCTCAGATTTGGAATTTGATTTACAAAGTTATCATTAAAATCATTTCGTAGCTTATTTAAGTCTGTTTGTGCGAAATTTTTTTTTATTTTGTCATCAATATTCTCTTTTCCTTTACTTTTTCCACTAATTTCCTTAACAGTTTCCCAAAGTTTCTTAGTATCTTTTCCTGCATGCTCTAGTTTTAACTTGTAGTATTTTTGTTTACATTCAGTAATTTTCAAATTTACTTTACATTTTAATTCCCTATACTGTTTTAATTTATCTATTTTGCTATTTCCTCCATCCTGTCTTAGTTTTTTCCACATCTGATTTTTTTTATTTATTAAATCTAAGATTTCTTGTGTCATCCATTCGTTTCGTTCCTTGTCTTTTATTTTTTTATCATTTTTATTTCCTCTGTGATTTTCCCCATGTTCCATATTCTTTTCATAGATATTATGTATTTCATTATGTATAATATTATATATTTCATTTGGACATCCTATGTCTTTCAATTTATCCCAGTTTATTTGTTTTAGGTCCCTTACTATATTTTTTCGATTATATTTTAATTTCATATTGTATTCAACATTTAAAGTTTTTTCTTCCTTTTGTACGCTATGTCCAGGTTTCCATATCCAACATGTAGTGAAATAGTGATCTGCAATTTTGATATTTATTGTACCACCATTTACCTCAGTTTGCTTATCGTTTAATTTTACAAAAATATGGTCGATACATGACTTTTGAAAGGTTAGTTGGTTATTTAATGTTATGAACTCTTCCCTCGTTGGCGATTCAATTATTTTTTCAAAACCATTTCGAGCCATCATATTTTCATATTTGTCAATATTTATTTGATCATGTTTATCACCTGTATTTTCTTCATATTTTAATATGTCAATGTTCATATCTCCTATCAAAATTACATTTTCTTTAGTTTTTCTACTGCCAATTTCTTTTAAATATTTTTTTTAATCTTTGATAAACATTATTTTATTCGTTTCTGGCCTTCTGTAGATTATTATAATTTTATACTTTTGCAAATCTTTTCCTAATGTAATTTCTAATCCATCATTATTTTCAAATTTTAAACAATTTATTTTTTTTTCTTCTACATTTAAGGTATTTTTTACGTATACCATCAAGCCACCTCCTCTTTTTGTGTTCTCTCTAGTAATATTATAGTTTGTATAGTTTGTATAGTTTGTGTACAACTCATAATGTACAGTTTCATTTTTCTTTATATTTATTTCAGTGAGGGCAATAACATCCCATGTTATTTTGGTTTCTTTTAAGTTCAGTTTTAGTAGTTCCCAATACTTTCTTACACTTCTTATATTTACACTTATAACTTTCAAGCTGTCACTCTTCCCTGAGTCACTTTCTAATTTCCCTTTCACTTCTTGATATGTTGAAAAAATTGGATTTCTATACTTGGTTTCCATTTGTAGTAAGTAAATCTTCTTCTTTCTTTAATACTTTAACTTCTGTAGTATTCTCATCTTTTCTCATCAGTATTTTTCCTCTTGAAAACCATACGTACTTGTATCCATTTTGTTTGGCAAAGTCCTTCGTTTTCCAAAAAAGATTTTTGAAGTATGGTGTCATATTTTCACTTAAATATACGCGTCCTTTGTTTCCATTTCTGTATATGTTCTCGTTTGTTACTATTCTTTTTCTATTTTCTAACCACATGTCTCTAAACTCTCTGCTTTTAAACTGAATTATTATGACACTTTTCTTGTTTTTATAAAAAATAATAATAATAATAATAATAATAATAATAATAATAATAATAATAATGCTTTATACAAATACATTAGTTTAGGTACAAGCACTGGCACGAAGTCCCAATACAGTTCTATATGAAAGCATACTACATATTTTCATATTTCCATAAGCTGTTATTATAGTTATAAAATGTTACAATCTACAATATATAAGTTTCTTGTTTTGCCAAAACATATTAACCTGATAATTTTAGCATTACATTGTCCTCAATGGAATGTCTTCCTGGAGGTTTTTCGGTAGTGTGTATCCGCCTGCTTGCATGTTCCCTGCGCGGCGCAATCCTCCTGTATATAAAGCGGCAGCATGGCCGAAGTTGGCATTCATTTTCCTCCAAGAGGTTTCTTCGTTCACCTCGTACGTCGAATTTTGGATTTGCCTTTCGCGACTTCTGGCTTTTGCGACTTCTTCATGACATCCGAAGACACCACCGCCCGTGATGACCTCTCTGTCCTTGCTCTCACTACGGATGCTGCGCTCCTCCCTGCTCAACCGCCTGCTCCTCCCGTTCACGAGACGACCGATCTAGTCTGGGACGACTTTGTCACGAATGACGACGACGACTCACCACTTCGAGACGGATGACGACTCACCGCTTCGAGATGGACAACGCACCCCGCCTCCACCCGAGCTCTCAGCGCTTGAAGATCTTCGGCATGCCAAGGCGCTATTCCGTGAAGTGAAGCGGAAACTCCGTGATGCCACATCTCAACGAGGGTTGTCCAGCACAAACTCTGCCCTTGACCTGTCATCTAAATCATCCCGTCGTGACTTCAGCGTAACTCGCAGCGAAGCCCACAACCTTGTTAAGTCGGTATTTCGCCAACAGGCAAGACCAACTCCTATGCCGCCGCCCTCCTGCACCTCTTCTGCACGATGTGCCGACACCCAGGATTGGGTCGTCTCAACCACAAGTCGCGACAGCCGCAAGCGTCGCTCGCCCACTCCTCATCTGGGCACTAAGTAGCGTAGAATCTCCGCACCGCCGGGTGTCGCGACATCTGTTGTCGCGTCACAGGCTGTCGCGACACCTTCCACACCTGCTAAACATATCCAGTTTACGGACGACACGGATGATCCCACCATTCCTCTAGCCTCTCTACTTAAGACGGTAGAAGAAACCATACCAGATTGCTTCCTGTACAAGCCGTCCCAGTCCGCCGACGCCCCCGTCATCAACCGTGGCCTCAAGACCGGCTCCGCGTTTGCCCTTCGCGACAAAGACGAAAAGTCCCGCAGCCTCCTAGGCCAATCGACGACGCTGCTGACATGCCTCCTCTGCAACGGAGACTCCCTTTTAGGCAAGGGCGATCCCCTACAGCTTGACGTTGAACCACCTGCACCCCGACCTGGCTGCGAGTCAAGTTTTTTCCGTGCTTCTGGTGACGGTGCCACAAACCCAAGAAATTTCGACAACTACCCTAAATGCGAATTTCTATGCAGTGAAATAAAAATGGATTTCGGCTCTGCTCTCAGCATCCCCAAACGTATTGAGGTCCCTTCCTTTGTCCTTTACGACAACGACAAGTGCTTGCGCATGAGCTTACGTGCCGCATCTCAAGCCAACGTTTTGAACACGGCAGTCAACGCACTATGTGATAAACTCACTGATGATGCCAGCCCCGAAGAAATCCGCAACCTCTCATCACTCACCACCCAACTTTTTCAAAAAACAAGCTTTGCCACCTACCACTCCCTAAATTGGGCAACTCGAGCTTTATTTAACAACACACTACTGTTAAGAGAAGCAGCTCTTAAATCCGCAAACAACCTAAACGAGTCAACCAAACATCGACTGCGTAACCAGCCACTTCATGAGTCAGACACCCTCTTCCGTGACCTTATTCCAACCCTGGCAGCGCATCTCGACATCTCTCGTAAACCTAAGCCTTTCCGCCAAGAAAAATCATCATTTCGTCCTTACAAAACAAGCAAACACCGATCACCATCAGAAGACTGGAATAAACCATCCAGTGCAGCAAAATCTCTATGGAAGGACATCTCTAACAACCAAAAGAACCAGTCCTTTTGGCCTGAACAGCAAAACCGTTCCCGTCCCAACCAAAGGTCCCAACAAAAGTGAGCCGCAACTCCCGACCGCCGCAGCCACTTCTCATCGCCCGGCGGCCGCAACTCCAACCGGAAACAATGACTGGCATCGGCTCTCCCACTTCCCGGTCGGCGCAATACTCCGCCACTTTTACCCAGCATGGAAAAGTCTAACCCACAACACCAAAATTCTCTCAATCATCAAGAAGGGCTTCCGCCCGACGTTTCTATCACAACCACCTTTAGCAAGTTACCCTCCAGCAAACTTCACGTCACCAGTCTCTGAACCCTTCACGTCCGAAATCGCACTCCTTGTCGTCAAATGCCGCAACCCGAGCCCGGACTTTTACAGCACCATTTTCACCCGACCAAAGAAATCAGGAGGCCTAAAACTCATCTTCAACATGAAACCATTAAACAAATACATCGAAAATCCCCACTTCAAAATGAAAACACTGGAAACAATTCGCCAATCCTTCAAACAAAACGACTGGACAATCTCCGTAGACCTCGAAGATGCTTATCTATACATTACTCTCCACCCATTCTCAAAATCGACAAAATACTTCCGCTTCATCTACAATGGACAGGTTTACGAATTCCGCTGTCTGACTTTCGGCTGGAATGCTGCACCAAGAATTTTCACCATGGTTTTAAAACCGATTCTCGGCTACTTACACCAAAAACAAATCCAAGCAAGTGCATACCTCGACGACTGGGCTCTCTACAACCAAGACCCCTCCGTCTTGAACAGAACAGGGACGAAACAATTCTCCTCCTAAACAAGCTGGGATTCGGCATAAACCAATCCAAGTCACGCCTCACTCCACAACGGATCTTCATGTTCCTAGGCGCCTTGTTCAATCTGTCATCAGCCGCAATCTCACCATCTCTCGAAAGAGTCCAAGACCTCCTAGACCACATCCGCCACTTTCAACAACAAGCATCCTTCTCCCTACGAGACCTGAACTCTCTCATCGGGAAAATGGACTCGATGGCAAGCCTAATTCGTTGGATGGTAAGACCCTTTCACCACCATCGAATCGACGATTGGTCAAACCCACTCCTCAACCCAGACCAATAGTTCCCCTTTCACGAAGATTTTCCCCAAGAGAGCATTGTCAGGTGGTCAGACGTGACAAATCTAACCAAGTCAGTACCTCTTCACGAACCAACCCCCAACCAACTAATTAATATTCACCGACACATCAAATTATTGTTGGGGAGCCCACATGAACAACCTGCAAATTTCAGGATCTTGGCAGGAAGACAAGAATCACCACATCGACTTCCTCGAACTTCGAGCCGTCCAACTAGCCTTACTTCACTTAATAATAATAATAATATTTGTTGCGATAGCAACGGGTCTGGCAAGGACTGGGGAGTCACTGACAGCCAGCCGAAATTACGTGTAAATACAGTGTACAATAAACGGCCAAGGAATGGATGATGGTACGAGGTTTGGGGACACGAATGCCTTACCACCAAGGTTAGACCTGCCAGGAACTCAAAGGCCCCCGATGGCATCGCCAAACGTGCAGGACATGGGAAGGGTGTGAAAAGTGTTAAAAGGCCCAAAATGATGCTGTACAATTAAAAAGTAAAAACAGTGTTAAAAAATTTAAAAGTAATGCTACGGTGAATACTAAAAACTAAAGCATCCAAATAGTGGGATTTGTCAACACTTAAAAAAATCATAATTAAATTTGTTTTTAATTATTTCGAATTGGTCAGGCAATAGGGTTTTTAAAATCATCATTAAAATAATTTTGCGTTAATATATTAAAAACGAACATTTGTAAAATATTAATAATAATAAAAATAATATAATATAATATAATATAATATAATATAATATAATATAACATAAATTTATTGCCTGAACGATGGTAATGCTCGATGTTAATTATAATATATATATATATATATATAAGTCAATTTATCCTGCAATTTAATCGGAAGGGGAGTGAGCCACTAACAACCGATCGAGGATGAAAGTCAAGAAGAACGAGAAAATCAGACGGGCCGTTTGAGAAAAGAGTGTAGATTTTCTTTGGATAGTCTACAACGAAACAAGGCCAAAGAGGGAGCATTGACGGTATCAACACCCAGGGCATTCCAAATGTGAGCCACCCTCACAGAAAAGAAAATTCTTTCTACAATCAAGGCGTGCGGAGGAAATGGAAAGTTTCCAGTTATGTCCCCTAGTACGGGCAATGGTCGGGGCCAGATCGAAAAAAGGTAAAATGACGTCGAGTTGCTGGTGGAGTATCTGATAGGTTGAGATAAGGTCGAATCTAATCCTTCGAAGTTCGAGTAATTCAAGTCCAAGAAGCTCGAGACGAACACGGTAAGGTTTGACACGGAGGCATGGGAGCCTCTTAGTGAAGCGTCTCTGGACAGCTTCAATCGAGTCAATATCACCAAGAAGATAAGGCGACCAAACAGGAGTTGCATATTCTAGAATCGGTCGGACAAATACTTTAAATGCCCACACGCGTGTCACGTTGTTACCCAATTTGAAGCACCGATCAACAACAGCCAAACGACGATATGCAGATGAACAGATCTGGTGGCAATGGGTGGTAAGTTTTAGATCACTAGTAAATGAAATACCCAAGTCTTTCACAATATCATAAGACGGTAGAATTTTATGATCAAGAGTGTAATGGTTCATTAAGTTTCGAGCACCAACGTGAAAAGAGCGACATACAGACAGAGGAAGTTGCCAGCATTTGGACCAAAGATTGACAGTATTTATTTGAGACTCTAGATCCGGAGACTTTCCAAACGAAAAGAGTTCAGCTCCGACCTTCAAGTCGTCAGCAAATTTATAACCAAAGGAGTTCGGGCAGTCTAAGAACAGATCGTTAAGATATATTACAAACAGAAGTGGGCCCAGGACAGATCCCTGGGGAACCCCACACGGTACTGCACCTAATGAAGAGAACGTATTTTCAATTTGGACCCTCTGAGTACGGTTTCGAAGGAAGGCGGCTATCCACTTTTCGAGATCACCCGCAACACCACAGGCAGAAACTTTAAGTAGAAGCTTTCTGTGGACAACAGATTCAAATGCCTCTTTGAAGTCGAAGTAAATTGTGTCAGTATGGATGCCCAGATCCAAGGCACTTGACCAGCGGTCAAGGACGAGAAGAAGCTGGTGTGTTGAGATCTGTTTGGCATAAAGCCAAACTGGTCATCACCAATCACGGAATTTGTCTTAAAAAACACAATGAGTTTATCACGGATTATCGACTCCATAATTTTACAGGCAGTACAAGTGAGGGCAATAGGCCTATAGTTGGATGGGTCGGAAGCAGAACCCTTCATAAAAACAGGGATAATATTAGCCTGGCGCCAGGTAGAGGGCAAAACACCCTGTGAAAAGGAAAGTGAAAAGATTTTGGTAAGAGGGTACCCAATTTCCATAATGATGCTTTTAATGAGGAAGGCCGAAAAGCCATCAGGGCCAACGGCTTTACTAGGATTTAGTTTTTTAACTGCATTTAAAGTGTCCTGGAGAGTGAAGGGGATTGTCGAGCAAGAGGAAGAGAGTCCATTGAGGCGGTCAGTCGGGCGAGAAAGGTCACCATTATCAAGGATGAAATTTGTGGCGAAGGTCTCCCCCAGAGTCTCTGCCTTGGAGAGATTGTCGGTAACAAAACAGGAACCAACCTTAAGTGGAGGGAGTGACCGTGAAGAAGAAGTAAGCCTGCGATAGTGTTTAAAGAAGGATGACAAATTTCCCTCACGAATAATCCTTGCATCTCTTTCAGAGTACCATGTCTCCGTAGCAAGGGACAAATGCTTGCGTGTATTGTTATAGGCAGATTTATTTTCAAAACAGGGATTCAATTTGAGGCGTTTCCAAAGAGCGAGTTTTTTATTGCGCAATCTGGCTAAGTGCCGAGGCAGACGTGGAGTTGCAGAAATTGGCATGCGAGATGGGGATCTAGAATATGCAATATGACCAGACAAGATAGCGCAAAAACATGACCAGGCATCCTCAATGTGGATTGAAAATCAGGCTGTCCCACTCAACTAAAGAAAGTGAGGATTTAAGACAGGCTAAGTCGATTTTACTCCGAATGGAGCGAGAATGGTGGGAGGACAATCCACAATCCACAGATGCCAGATTTACCGAAAAAAGAACAACACAATGGTCGCTATTACCAAAATGGGCACCCTCCGATAAGTTGTAAACGAGACGTAGGTTGTTGATGAAGACCAGATCGAAAATGTTTAACCCCCTGGTAGGTTGGTCAACCAACTGAGAAAGGCCTAAAGGTGTAAAAGTTCAAAAAAATAACGATGGTGGCAGTCGGCAGCAGTATGAAGACCCCAATTTACAGTGGACAGATTGAAATCCCCCAGCACAATAATAGAATGCCCTTGGTTAACCGAGCGTTCAATAAAGGAACACAGATTAAGTATATCTGGGTCGCAAGAGCTATCAGGCAGATAACAAAGAATAAAAGTCAGTTTACATTGCGGTACTGACACAACAATTCCATCCACACTTCCTTCCACACATCAAAAACCAAGTAATCCAAGTCCAGGCAGACAATACCACAGCACTGGCCTACATAAGGAAAGAAGGGGGAACCAAATCCAGACGCCTCCACAACTTGACTTCCGAAATCCTCAACTATGCATCACGAGCAACATAATACTGCTTCCCCTCCACATTCCGGGAAACAGGAACGTGATCGCAGACGCCCTCTCTCGCCGATTACCCCCAACAGGAGAATGGTGTCTCAAGAAATCCATTTGCGAATATCTCTTCAAGATACGGAGAACATCAATGCTACACCTATTCGCCACGAAGCACAATGCCAGGCTTCCCCATTACATCAGCCCGACGCCGGACAACCATGCAATAGCAGTCGACGCCCTGACATTCCCATGGCACAACCTTTTCGCATACCTGTTCCCACCATTCAAACTCCTTCCACAATTACTTCAAAAAGCCGAGGAAAGCCAAAGTCTCTTCCTTCACATAGCCCCACTATGGCCGTCAGCAGCATGGTTCTCACACCTACTGTCCCTACTAGTCGACACCCCAAGAAGCCTCCCTCTTCTCCCAGATCTCCTGTCTCAACAAAAGAGCTCGAAACTACACCCAAATCTGTCAAGCCTAAACTTTCACGCGTGGCTACTATCATCAAACTCCTTAAAAGGCAGGAATTCATAAAGAAGATGCCAACCGAATTGCCTCAAAAGCCACAAGAGATTCAACAAACAGAATGTACGACAGCCACTGGACAAAATGGTTTCATTGGTGTTACGCAAGGGAAATCAATCCAATCAATCCCGTTCTTCCAGAACTACTAATATTCTTCACTGACCTCTTCGACACCGAAAAACTCAAAGGTTCAACAATCCTGGTCTACCGATCAGCCCTAAACTCAGTTTTCAAGGCAGCGGACAAAACTAACCTCCTCGAAGACTACCGCATCTCAGCACTCCTTCAATCCTTCGAAAATGATCGCCCCACTACAAGAAGACTTGTTTCGGACTGGGATTTATCAATTGTACTACAATCACTAATGGAACCCCCTTACCAACCAATGCAAGACAGTTCCCTTCACCTACTTACCAGGAAAACCGTCTTCCTAGAACACTCGCAGCAAGTGCCCGCTGCTCGGAAATACAAGCCCTTTCTGCAAACCCAGCTTTCTGCATCTTCAGTCCAAATTTCACGTCTGTTACACTTCACCCAAGAACAGGATTCCGTGCTAAAACACAGAAACCATCGGAACCATCGAAATCAATCACATACCCATCCCTCTCCAACCTGACAGGAAACGAACCAGAACGCCTACTCTGCCCAATCCGGGCACTCCGTTTCTACCTAACCCACACCCAACACGAGGATATACGCAAAGGCAGGAACCAACTATTCTTACCAGTAGACTGCCAAACAGGGGAAACTTCGGCTGCAATGATCTCTCGCTGGATCAGGAAAACCATCGACGTCACTTACTACAAGCAAACTTGAGCAGGGAAAGAGCAACAGCACACGAGGTCAGAGCAATATCTACATTATGGGCACATCACAACACCATCCCACTAGAAGAAATCCTACAGGCAGCTTCCTGGCGTCACCCGACAACATTCACCTCCCAATATCTGAGGAACATGTCAAGAGAAGAAAAAGGTCTGCATCGGTAGGGACCAATCGTCACAGCCAGAACTGTGGTCAAGCCCCCTTAAGCACAATCAGAACGAAACAGAAGCAAGCCATCCCAGATGGAAACTAGCCACCAATAGAAGGAAGCAAGCCACCCTTGAAAGAAGCAAGCCATCCACATGGAAGCAAGACCCACAACGGTCCTTTTCCGGGCCACCAAACCCTACGAGAGAGATCCAAAATTCCTGTTAGCCACAATATATTCTGAATAAAGTGCAAAATTTTCAATTTTGGGGGAAGCCTGCTTGCATCACGGGGAGCCCTCTCAGATCGGTGCCCGCCACCACGTTTGACAAGGTCAGCTGATAATGCTAAAATTATCAGGTTAATATGTTTTGGCAAAACAAGAAAGAACATTTTGCAGGCCCCCAGCCAGGCCGGTTAAAAATGGTTTCTTTTTTGCCTAAAACATACTTAACCAAGGGCCGCCCTACCTCCGCTCTCGAGTCACCACCTGACAGATTGAGATGAAAATGAATGCCGACTTTGGCCATGCTGCCGCTTTATATACAGGAAGACTGCGCCGCACAGGTGCAGTGGGAACATGCAAGCAGGCGGATACACACTACCGAAAAATCTCCAGAAAGACATTCCATTGAGGACAATGTAATGCTAAAATTTTCAGGTTAAGTATGTTTTAGGCAAAAAAGAAAACATTTTTAGCTGGCCTGCCTGGGGGCCGGCAAAATGTTGTTTTTTTTCTATAATTAGCGTGTATAATAATTTTTTCCCATTTCCGTTAGCAATTATATCATACATACATACACAGCTATGAAATACATGCACTATTTTATGGTTACTGTTAGTACTGTTGATTTCTTAACTTTAATAGCATCGTCATCTTTATTTTTTTAAATTCGAGTAACCATATTTAAAAAATTTACTCTGCATTTCTCATTGTATAAATATTCAGAAGCATGTCCATTGATCTCTATTCTATATCTTATTACACTTAAGACCCATGCACCAAGTATAATTTTCTTTTTATTTATTTAGTAAATCTTTTAATCTTGAAATCTTTGGACATATTTTCCTTAGTTAATTATTGTTCCTTTTATCCGATTCTTAAATTACCAATTTGTATCAATTTCTATTCCTAAATATTTCATTGTTTGTTTCATTATCTAATTTTATGAGTTCATCACAACAATTTTGATTGTAATTTTTATATTCTAAGTCTTCACAGTCTTCAAAGGGTTTTGTTATTCATTTTTTATTCTTATTTTCATTTTAAATTAATAATAATAATTATAATAATAATAATCATAATAATAATAACTTTATTATAAATTATAATTATAAATTGCAATCCTTGAATCCTTTTGCAAATCTAGTGTAAGACATAGTACAATTCATTCAATACATGTTTCATTATTATATATCTGACACCCTCACTGGCAACACTGTTAAATACATATATTACATATTACATCAAGATACATAGTTACATACTATTATATTGCATCAAGTTACATAAATACTAATAAATCAGGTTTTCACCTCGACGAAAACTGTAGACCAGCATGTAAATACCACAAAGATGGTATACAGAATCATTCCCCGATTTATTTTAAGGGCCCGGCCATACCATAAAAGCTTACCTGTAGTTCTGTTGCGCAACAATACTACCCAGTGGCATATAACAACAGCAGCTAACCCATGCGCTAAACAACATACCAACATTCCCCTCTTGTAACCACAAGTAGTTATAATTATGTAAGCTAAACAACAATATAGCAGTATAACGAAATACGTTATGTTAAAGTTGAACCAAATACATTCCTCTCCTTAGGAGACAAGAAATAGTACAAACAAATACAAATGAACAATTTGCTATTGAGAGGAAGACGACGATTATGTTCATCACAAAAGACTATCAACGAAACGTTACAGATAACGCTTACAGATATAAAGTAAATCGTCATCAAACGAAATATGAATATATGAGTTAAGTAATAGAAAAGTATTTTTTCACAACTTCACTGAATCTAGTTTCTGTCACATTCTTGGTTATTGGGTCTGCCAGCCCACACTTCACACTTCTATCTACACTTCGGTAACATAAAAGATGTAGGTCGTGGTTAGTGAATTCATCACGAACGAAATTTACTTTTAGTAGATAATGCTTGGATTCTGCATTCCACCTTTCACCACTAAATCAATTGCAGATTTGGAGTCTGTCTGTACTGATATCAGATATGACATTAAGGATGGACTAAAGCTCTCCTAATAGTCCACGAAAGAAGACAAGATCTTTGGTAATGTCGCAAAGAGCGGCCATTTCAGCCTCGCAACTGGAGTGAGCAACTAAGGATTGTGTCTTACTTGTCCAAAGTACCAGTACACAGTCCTATGTAATATGAATGCCACAACGTCTTTGCTGCCCATGATCGAGTCCTAGGAAGCATTGCAATACGAGAGTGAACAGTTGAACTTGTCAAAATGGTAATAAATTTTCTTGTTGGCGGTACTCTCTAATTTTCTCCAGACCCGTTTTAGATCAGAAAGGTGTGGGAGTTTCGGTGAAGCTGATTTCCTGGCTAAATGTACAACATTGTACAAAATATCTGGTCAGGATCCCAAGAAACAGAAGGGCTCCCAACATTTCCAGGTAAATTGTTTTATCGAATCCTCACAGTATCAAGAGGTTTGATACGGGTAGGTATCACCACATCGTGGAGAGTGAAATGTTCAAGTTTAGCTGGGATGTATTTGAGAGTGTAATATAATGTGCCGTTTGTTTGATCTCATATCCGACGTAGTTCTGATCATCTACCTCGACGATTTCTAAATGAGTATGTAGAGTCGCCAAGATGTATTGGTAGAACTTTTCATCACTCACACTAACAAGTTCATCATATACGAGTAAGCATAAAAACAATGAAGATTCACTAGAACGTTGCACAAAAATAGAAGGGTCGCATTGTGAATTATCAAGTAATGTAGTGTGTTTGGAGTTTGGCTGACTGAGCGAGAACAAGGTGAACTGAAGAGCTTCTGACTGTAGGAGAATATGCTGTTAAATAATTTACCTTAGCTTTTTCTGCCCAGGCCGCCACAAAACGAGTCTCCAGTTATGGAGTGAGCCATCAGGCTTCAGTTTATGAGCAAACACCATTTTAGACCTGATGAGCCAAGCGGTCGTGGGATGAGTGACCAAACTTGATGGGAGGACTAGTTGTGTAGCATCCTGTCATCCACATGCACCTGGAGAGCACACCGCTTACTTGAAGGTTCTTGGCAGAGAAGTTAAAGGTGAAAATGTGATGCAAGACGACAATTGGTTACAAGGTATCATCATCAAAGTCGACTAAAGAGAGTTCATGATGAGTGACAGCCTGATCGGCACAGGCAGCATGGCGTTGCTCCATAACGGCTTTTGTCATGCCTGGCAGGCAACCTCTGCCGCAGCGGGGTCTGTAAACCACAGTGGCAGGAGCTGACATAAGGGCCCAGTCCTACTGTAAAACGTTACCTGCATTTCATCCAACAACCTATTACCATAATTCGGTAGCTCAACAATACTACCCAGCGACATACAACAAGAGTGGTTAACCCATGAACCAAACAGCATGCCAAAAACAATACATAATAATAATGCATTGTTTTTATGTGTAAAATTAAATATAAATTTATTTGGATATCGTCGAGCATGCATTGTCGTCATTCGGTCAAGGGGACAAATTTTTCTCGGTATTACCCCCAGTGAAATCCCTAAACTAACCTAGTATGGCTGCATATGTCATTATATAACTAAATATGAATTAAACTTTAATTAAGCTGTATAATTCGGAATTATTTTACTTTTTCGTTTAAGTATGAAGGCAATCATTTGTTGGAAAGTTCTTGCAGAAACTGAGTTATGACTATTACAACGACTTACAGTAGAACAAAATAAATTTACAACTCAGTCCCAATACAAAAAATTTCCGAGAATGATATAAAATTTGATTTGAAACAGCAAAATATTGACTGGTTATATTTCAAAACATGATCAAGAGTTGTTCAGGGAATATACATGTAATATATTCATTAAGAACTTGTGCAAAACCAAAACATATTGAATGGCATCAGTTATTCCTGTTTGCTGTTTTTCAATCAGCAAATTATTTCAATGTTATCAGGTAAGGTTCCAACATTGTGTAGCACCATCATCAAAATTGGTTTAAGAATCAAGTTTTAAACATGATTTCATAAGTTGAGCGTAAATTTGGCACCAGACAAACAGAGAATGGTAGACCACCAGTGAGTGTGCTTCAAAATAGATAAAGCAGTCTTAGCATGGCAACGAATTATGTTCCCATTAACACATACGGTTAGATCATCCGTACTGGTAACTCTTAAGTATCAAGTTTCTTCCTGATCTGATAAGTGATGTGTAAATATGGCAATGAAGAAGCAGAGATGGACGAACAGTGATATTCATAACTCGTATAATCGGGTTTTGGCAACTGCCTTTTTGATCAAGGTGCAAAGTCAGCATACAATCACTAGATTGTGTCATTGTCCAGAGAAACCTCAAAGAGTTTTAAATTTGACCCAAAAGAGTGTATCAAGAAAATAAAGGTTCATTGACGATAGTCTTCGTTTGCCTTGCCATTGCTTATTTGGGAAGAATATCTACATAGAGAACCTTGTTCCTATCCAGGCTTGTGGTGCCTAACCAGATAGTGTGGCACATAGAGGTATCGTTGTTGTTAAAGTAGTACTCGGAGCTCAACCCTATGATCGAAAACAGACTTCAAATAGAGGATCTCATTCTTACTAAGATCGAGAGAAGACTTCATAGAGGATCTCATTCTTACTAAGGTCGAGAGAAGACTTCAAATAGAGGACCTCACTCTACTAAGGTCGAGAGAACACTTCAAATATAGGATCTCACTATTTTAAAGGCGAGAGAAAACTTCAAATAGACTAACTCATTCTTACTAAGGTCGAGAGAAGACTTCAAATAAAGGACTTCATTCTTACAAAGGTCGAGAGAAGACTTCAAATAGAAAATCTCGTTCTTACCAATTTCTAAAACAACTTATAGAAATCAATGCCTTTTTGGTTATTTCCGTCCTGTTACTACTTCTGGTTACTTCTGTGAGGTAGTGTCAACTTTGCAGCAGGGATGACTTTTTTCCCTAAATAGGGTGTCCCTCTTCCTCTCCTCTCCTCCTGTGTCTGATGTCATACTTCGGTAATTCTTACAAAGCACATTTCTATAATTTAGTTACATAACTATTTAGTTTTTCGTCCATGTTGTGTGGTAATAAAAGCATTTCTTTAATTGATTTTCATTGCAGATGCGTATTCTTTGTTACATCATTACGATTATATTGATTTTAGCATTACCATCAGAAAATGAAAAGGATGTCTTAGAATTCCTTTTTGGTACACGTAAGTAGCACTGTTGAAGTATGTTTAACTTCAATTAATAAAACAATTAGTAGAATAAGTAGTTTTTTTTGCTGTATTCCTGTAGTAAAATTCCATAAAATAAAGATTTTGAAAGGTAGACTTGCCACATCGCTTGCTCCACTCGCTTCATCAGCTTCATCACTCTATGCTCGAAAAGACTTCTTGTTGCAACTACTGCTCACCTACGTTCTGCACTAAAACTGATCAAATAAATTACCAGAATGAATTAGGAATTTGTCAGAAACAAATGTTATGGCCTTTGAAATATCGCTCTATTGGTACATTAACGCCATTCCCGACTCATTGTATTCTGTATCAGTCTGTCGTATCGTGCTTTTGTTTCGGTTGTCAGACCATAAAATGACATTTTAACCGACTTAGTTAGTCACACATTTTCAACATTACTCAATGAATTTTCAGCCTACTACTCACTAATTGTATTTAGTAAGAAGTGCCATTTCTGATGGCATATGTTTATTTTCACTCATTTCGCTCATCATTGCAAAACCATTCCACAGAAACATAAGTGATTCACTGTAATTTTAGCATCATGCCATCTTTCGTTATATTTGCTTTAAATTCACTAGTACTTAATGCTAAATAAACGCCGACTTTTTGTTCTCATTGCTCACTCAGGCATCACGTTTTATTACTCAGTGTAATTTGTGGTTACTCCTTCGTTACTCTCTTCGGTCACTTATTGCTGTCCTACAGACATCGACTACCTTTCTTACTTAGCCACCTAGTTATAAAGCTAACATGTTCTTTCCATCTGGATCATATCATAGTAGTTGTCGATATCTAGATTTTATGCTGAATGCTTATAGACACCCAATTAAAAGGACACACCCTCTCCCTATTTTCATGCATTCTGCATGAATACAGCTTTTGCAGCATTTACATACGTTGGAGTGAATGTAGCAAAATCGTCTCGTACATGGAAAAGAAACAGGACCATAAATGCATTCACAATATCACTTACTTTTGAACTGATGTTGCAAAGCTGAGTCATACAGGAGCGCCAACATGGAGGCATGTACTTTTCACACTTCCACCAATACTGGACTCCAACGATTTTAACTTCTCATTTTTTGCAAAGGTGCCGTGTAAGATCTTTTAAAATGTTTTGGATTTAGGGATCTGTCAGTGAAATCCACCTTCTGTATTTCGAAACCTTTTTCGACGCGGGAGAACCACTTCCCATTAAATCCTTAAATTCTATGGAAGGCTATAATATGTAATGGAAGCGATATAATGCTCTGTATTTAAAATTTATTTCATTTTCTATTTTAACTTCCAACGAATTATTTTGCAGCAGATTTTAGAGATGTTTATGCCTGGGGGATAAGACATTTAAAGTTTTTTTTATTATTAGTTATTTTTAATTTATATTTCTTTTATTACCTAAATACAGGGTGGGGCAGAAAGGACGGAACACCCCAGGCAATTCCAGCTGATTGATACTAGAGCAGTGAAACCTTGCATGGTATGAAGGTGAATAGGGGCCCGACGAATCACGTATTTAGCACTGACCTTGACATAGTCTTTTAAGGTCATCGAACATCTAACTTTTAAACCATGCTTTGTAGAACCTACGTTTAAATTTGAAACTTGTAGACATTCGCAAGGCATGACCAATGCAAAACATGGAACGAAAATCGGATCATTCGTTTATGAGTTTTGGGTATTACAAGCATTATGCTGTCGTACAGCATGAGTGGCTTCCATGCCACAAAAATTGAGAAAAAACGTAAAGTGGTCGTCAATAACGGGTAACGTCTTCTAGGGGAAGAGTAAACAAACAGCAGCTACCATGCCCACGACTCCACACATTACATTAGCCGAAGAAGGGGCCATTCTTTTGAATGCCAAGGTCAACAATTAAAAGGGCATACGGTAATAGCTTGTGTGTGGCTTCTCAACGACTTTTAATAGGCTACTTTCATTCACGCTGCCGTTCTGTGAAGCAATCCTCGAATTAAAGCCGGACTAGTTTTTTTCTGACCAGCATTGCAACATGTAACTAACTGAGGATAAGCAGAGAAGCCAACGGGCAGCAGTTTCTTATGTTGCTTCAGAATCAGTTGATAAATTGAACAAAAGTCTTAACAAAAATACAAAAGTACCACGCAATAAACCAAAAGACAAAACTGTTGAACAAAATTACATTCATGCAAAACTTTGGCAATAAAACATAGCCTACAAACCATTTAACCGCATGTTGCGTTTTAGGGATAAAATCGCCTAAAACAAGCAACCTTTATCGATTGGGGGAGAGGGGTTGTAGGAATTTGTGACCTCATTGTCGAGGGTGGGTTGCAGAAGCTGTGACACAATGTGACAAGGGAATGGTGGTGGTTATACAGGCAAAGTTCTTGTGACACCATTTACGGACAGCCCTAACTGTACTACAGTACATAGTCGTTTGGTGACCTTGAACAATTCCTTCAATGTCATTTATTTGCAAATTTGTTAACTAAGCACTGCAGACCTACAGAATGAATTAGGAATTCTCTACATACAGTACAGTAGATCAAGATGATCCATGACGATAAATAAACAACCGAATTCGAACCATAAGCATGTTAAGTATGTGAAGATATTTGTATGGAAATTGCGATTGGTTCAATACATACATTCACGTAGTTCCAACTGAACAGGAAAGGTTTACCTCAGGAGGGAGTCCAACTGCTTAACACGGACTAGCAACCCCCACCATGCCTGCATACACAAGTGAACAGTATCTTGAAATGCTACTATTGTATAGGGAATATCAGCAGAATGCAAGAGCTGCCACACGGATGTATGGTCAAAGGCATCCTGGTCTGGTACAGCCATCCATAAACACAATCCTCCGTACTGTTCGGAGAGTTCAGCAAACAGGATCAGTCCAGCCTACGCATCCACCTGGCTGACGACGGGAGGCCACCAATGAAGCCAATTCGGCTGCAGTAATAGCTTACGTTCAATTACACCCACATACCAGCACGCGGAACATTGATTTCATTGCCATTCATTGCCACCAGGGACTTGAGGAACGTGATTACCAGGCCCGTCTTGACTTCTGTAACTGGCTGACACTGGATGTAGGGAATGGCGAAGACACCCGTATTCTGTGGACAGACGAATCCCAATTCACCATGGATGGTGTGATGAATATCCACAACATACATTACTGGAGTGTGGAGAATCCAGACTGGCTGTGGGAGACACATCACCAAGTCAACTGGTGGGTCAATGTCTGGTGTGGGATCATAGGTGGTCAGATTATTGGCCCAATATTCTACCAGGGCACACTTAATGGTGTTAGGTACAAACAACTGATCTGGACGGGGTTTTGAAAGTGTTTGTGGACGAATTACCACTTGCAGCACGTCGACAACTATGGTACCAACATGATAGTGCTGCCCCACACTTTGCAGCTATTGTGAGGGAACATCTCGATGAAGCCTTTCCAGGCCGTAGGATTGGACGTGGTGGACAGGTCGGGTGGCCTGCACGTTCCCCTGACCTCAGTCCACTCAACTTCATCCTGTGGGGATACCTAGAGGAGAAAGTGTACCTAACCCAACCTGCTGATGTCGCTGATTTGGAGGGACGAATTCGCGAAGCTAGTGCTGCTATTAGCCCAGAACAGCTCGCTGCAGTTCACGCTAGCACCGAACATCGTGCAAGATTATGCATTGGAGCGGAGGGGGGACATTTTGAACACTTTTTACACTGAGGGTATGTGCTAACCAGTGGTCTGTTATTTGCCCAGGTGCAGTCGGTAACCGATGCACCAGTGTTATCTCCTTTTTTCGTCTGTTATTAGTGTCATCGGATGGATGACCTTACCAGTAGACTATAAGGTCATTATCGCTAACAACATTGGGAGTAGAATGGTTACTATGCGTGTTTTCCAGCAGTATTGTTGCGTGGTACTTTTGTATTTTTGTTAAGACTTAATGTTCAATTTATCAACTGATCCTAAAGCAACATAGGAAACTGCTGCCCGTACGCTTCTCTGCTTATCCTTAGTTAGTTACATGTTGCAATGCTGGTTAGAAAGAACTAATCCGGCTTTAATTCGAGGATGGCTTCACAGAACAGCAGCTTGAATGAAAGTAGCCTATTAAAAGTCGTTGATAAGCCACACACGAGCTATCACCGTATGCCCTTTCAATTGTTGACCTTGGCATTCAAAAGAATGGCCCCTTCTTCGGCTAATGTAATGTGTCGAGTCGTGGGCATGGTAGCTGCTGTTTGTTTACTCTTCCCCTAGAAGACGTTACCCGTTATTGACGACCACTTTACGTTTTTTCCTAAACTGTTTGGCAGGGAAGCCATTCAAGCTCCGTGACAACATAATGCTTGTAATACCCATAACTCGTAAACGAATGATCAGATTTTCGTTCCATGTTTTGCATTGGTCATGCCTTGCCAATGTCTACAAGTGTCAAATTTAAACATAGGTTCTACAAAACATGGTTTAAAAGTTAGATGTTCGATGACCTTGAAAGACTATGTCAAGGTCAGTGCTAAATACATGATTCGTGGGGGCCCCTATTCACCTTCATACCATGCAAGGTTTCACTGCTCTAGTATTAATCAGCTGGAATTGCCCGGGGTGTTCCGTCCTTTCTGTCCCACCCTGTATACAGGGTGATTCATAAAGTACTGAAAATAGGCCTATAAAACGAGGCCTATGAAATGCATGCCTATAAAATGTGTGCCTATAATGGACCTAATAAAATGATGATGTTCACACGATTACTCCAAGTTTTGTACAGTACACCTTAGATTATTGTAGTAGTGGAAAGCCCGCCATAAACATAGTAGTAGTTCCTGCCTGCCACCCCTCACCTCCCGGGAAATAAAATGTGCTCAACAGGTATAGCACGGACCCTACTGTACCCAAGCTACAAGCCTAGTGAGCTCATCTAATATCCTGCCAACAACAATTTATTGTGAAACCAGGATTTGAACCCAGTAACCGAAAAGATTTGAAATTCGTTGATATCTCCAACCGTATTCTTGTAGTGCAGTGCATTTGGATTGCTAAACCGAAAACCTTGTAAACCTCTAAACAATTTAGTCAAATCTAATGATTATCCTGAACTCAGGGTTTGAACACGTAACTGAAAAGGTTGGAAATGCGTTGATATTTTCAACCGTAGTGCATCTGTAGTAGTTCAATGTAGCTTGTTTAAGCTAGCCTAATAAACAACTTAACTGCCAGATTGAACGCTGACACTACTCGCATGTCGGAAATAAACATTAGATATTTCCTGGTTTGGAATGAAATAAGCCACATCCACTTTAATTCAACACTACATTTTCGAAGTGTCCGTCTTGTGCTGCAATGCAATGGCGAAGCCTTTGATCAAGATTTTGCCAAACTCCCTCAATTATATCCAGCATAATTGTTTGACAGATCTCAACAATACATTGCCTTAGCTCCTGAACGGTTCCCGGGTGATGTACTGTACCTAGCCTGTTTATCAGACAGCCCCATAGGAAGCAGTCAAGAGGGGTTAAATCAGGACTTCTGGGAGGCCATTCTACTGCAACTTCCCTCCCAATCCATCTGCCATCAAAGGTCTGATCCAACCACTCCTGTACACTGCGTCTAGAATGGGGAGGAGCTTCATCATGCTGATACCGTACGGCACAAGTAATTCAAGGGATGCACATATCAAGCCTTTATTAGATTGAACAAAGATTTTTGTTTGATGTGCGAATAAAATTAGGCACCCCTAAAGTACATGTCTACATCTTATAGGCCTACCCTTTATAGGCCTACATTCATAGGCCTATTTTTCAGTACTTTATTATGAATCACCCTGTGTATATATATATAAAAGCCATTGAAATGGTGAAGAGAAGTGAAAGCTGTGGAGTAGGGTTTTTTTTTAATTTGAATGAAGATCACGACATACAGAATAAACACCTAACTGATGGCTGAGGTATAGACCCAAAGATGCCATAACATATCTGAAGTGGCTGAATTGGACAACAACGTAAAGAGTTTTAAATCCAACATGAAGGAAGATGCAAACGGAATTTTTAGTGCAAAAAATAGACGAATTAAAGACGTCGTTTTTCCTTCTGAATCTGCAAATGCGGTTACCAAAGAAAATGTCGATTCAAAACTTGCGATGGAATACAACATGAGAAACTCGCTGCATGTATAGACCTCCATGATGCAGAAACTATCTCCCAGTTAACCCGTTTAGAAAACGATACAAAAAAACTTCAGTCTGTATCTTCTTTCAAGAAAGATTCTGGCGGGGAATCATAGCATGAAAAATAAATGCTTAAAAGACATTGTTTACGCATCACAATCTACGGATGTGGTCAATGAAGAATACTTCGATCTAAAAGTTGAGATGGATTACAACATGCAGAACAACCGACTTATAAAACTCGCCACTGGTATAGACCCCCATCTCCCAAGATGTTGTAACCATCTCTCAGTTAACTAGTTCAGAACTTGATAATGAAGAACTTCAAGCTGGTTTCAAGAAAGATTCTGATGGACATTACATTGTAAAAACTAAACTCATTAAAGACGTCGTTTCCCTTTCACATTCTACGGACCCATCAATAAAGAAAATGTCGATTAAAAGTCGTGATGGATTACGACATGTGGAACAACCGCTTAACTAAAGCCGCACCCGGTATAGGTCGGCAAGAGGGTTGGAACTATGTCCCAGTTATACGAGTTACAAGACTACGTGAACAAACGTTTGGCTCACGAATATTTGATGGTAGAAAATATTTGATGGTAGAGATTTTAACGCAACGAATAAACGAATTAAATACGTGGGTCCACCGAAAGAAAAATAGTGAAGCAGCTAGTAAAGAATTCGTTGATTCAATTAATTTAAAGTTGGACCAAACCTATGATGCAAAAAATAAACTATTCTCAGATAATCAATTTAGAGCATATGTATTAAAAACGTTACCACCACATTCGACGAAGTAGATCCTGATGTCAGAAACCAGTTCGTTCTCAAAATTAGACTGCTTGTCCTCCAAAACAGTATTACACAAGTCAGTTTTCATGATCACTCTCCATTCTGAAAAGGTATTGCAATGTGCACTAATAAAATTCCTCATAAATGCTTCGATTGCTTGTAAGATTATTATCTTTTGAAAGTGAATATTTTCACTCCCATTTCTCTTAAAAGAGTGAAGATTCCAACATTAAAGGTGCAATGCATGGTAGCTTACCACAATATGTATGTTGTATAAGCAAGACTATCACGACCACCCAGTGAGGTATGGATTTCAAATTTCTTATAGCGATGTTCTTGACAGCAATGGTTTATCCATCGAGGAACCAAACAAATTTTTGAGAAAGAGCCGATAAAATGTATGAGGCGAGCAATAATTCATGTGGCTTGCTAATTAAACAAGATAAAGGAAAGGGATCGTTATTATCAAGTGGATTTGTACCTAAGTTCGGTCAAATTTAAATAGCTCTCATCTCGTCTAAAACCGCCTCGCTACTATGATCCTAAAACAAAGAACTTCTGCACCATATTTGATTGAAATTCTCTACTCTATCATGATTGTACTTGACTGGACCCAAGTACTCGGAGATTGAAGCGAGAATTTCCGGTTTAGCGAAACTATTGAAATAACCGGGTGTGCCAGAAACACTTAAATAAGCCACCTAATGACTGCCTTCCGCTGCATGAAAATTTTCTGGCTTACAAAATCGCACTCGAATTATTTAAGTTTCCACAGAGGTTGAGTCTTGATAAAAGTTCCTCTTTATTTAGAAATTCTCAAGACTTTAACGAAACGATTTAAATTAAATATCGTTAACGGTTTACTAAAATCGATCACGCCATCATTGGCCTCAGATAGGACCCTCTGCCACGAGGTATTTTTTCTTATTTTTTCCCGTACCTTCCATTTTCTTGTTACGTCTCACCATCTCGGCCAGTGTGCTAGCGTCATTTGAGCTTTTTTAATGGCTGTGGCATTCCTGGCAGCATTCTAGCTATACCACCTACACTTGCTATTTAAAGCAGACTGAACAATGCCAGTAAAGGCAAAATCCACACCATTTTTTTGACCAATTTTAACTCCTTAGGCTTTTTTATATTTTTGTTATTATATTTTTATTTTTATATTATTTAGTAAACTACTTCTACTTTGCCACTGTTCAATGTTAGGCAGATTTAGTGGCTCATGATAAGAAAGGTGGCGAGTGCCGTGCAATGACTTGGTAAAACCGCGTTGGACAGATTCAATGTTGACAAATATCCTTCACTAGAAAGGGCGACCAAACCTGGCTGGCATATTCAAGTAACGGTCGCACGTATACCTTAAAGGCCCAAACAAGGGTTTTTCTGTCACCAGACTTAAACAATTTTTTTTACCATTGCCGTACGTTGACGGGCTACACTGACAATTTGATTGCAGTGATCTGAAAACCTAAGGTCGTGAGTAAACCAAACCCCAAGATCGTTTGCTCATTTGACTCGTTTCAACACTGAGCCGCACAGAGAGCAGTCTAAATGGGGGTTATGATAATCTACATGCATGACAAAGGATTTGAGGAGAGCGATGAGTAATTGCCTGCTCGCTGACCAGGACTGAAGGTTGTCAATCTCTGATTGGAAACCAAAAAACGTGTTACAATTTTAGGTCGTCTGCGAATTTCTTTAAAGTAGAATCACCATGTTCTGCTGAAAGATTGTTCAGATATAAAATAAAAAGTAACGGGCCCAATACTGACCCCTGCGGTACCCCGCTACCAATAATGACAGGGTCAGACAGTCCTCCCTTCGATCATAACACATTGACTTCTACCAATCAAAAAGTCGGCCAGCCAAGACTTTTTCTAACAATGATTCTAACAATGTTAGGATAACTTTACGAAATTCCGGATCCAATCAAGAGATTTCTCCGTCAACTCAATGTCGTGTTAGTATTGAACGAGTATGGGACAAGGTAACCTGGTTAAAGGTCCTTAGTCCAAGCCCAATTCAGCCACATTTTGCAATTTCGAGAAATGAAGGTTGTGATGCATCATGTTCATGTCAATTGTGCCGTGTAAAAAAATTTTGGCAAGCAAAAAAAGGTCCTAAGAATTTCCGATTGGAATTACCTAGAAAAATTGTCTTTTGCGCCCATGGAGATAAAACTCCAAAGTATTGATTGAGTGCAGGACACCAGCAGCACTGCTACTTGTGAGTAGTGACTTCTGCAGAATATAGCACCATCTAGGGCTATCTATAATAATAATAAGGTTTACCACCAGTTTGTGGGTGATTGACGGAAGGGTTGTAAGCCGCTGACACCATACCATTTCGCACAGAAGGGTGGGGAGGGAGGAGGTTTACCTTTTACAGATTACTCTGAACAAAAGGGGAAAGATCCTTGGAGAACAACTCCTGACGGAACCCACACTCCAATTCCATACACACTGTACTAAAGCGAAGAGCATTCCAAACCGAGACGACACGAACCCCAAAGAAGTTCTTTCTAAATTCCATGCGCGATCTCAGGACAGCAAGTATCCATGGGTGGCTCCGAGTATTGTGGGGAGACAGGGACAGGTCAAAAAGAGAATATCCACTGAAAGAAGATTTTGAAGAATCTTGTAAGTTAAATATTAAATCAAATCTCAATCTCCGTAGTTCCAACATCTACCTTGTTGTATAGCCGTTTGTTGCGGAAGACTTGTATACCGTCTATGTATTTTTGCACACACTGGCTAACAAACGCTGACTTTCGATCGCTTCGCTCACTCAATAAGCAGCTCTCCTGACCCGGACTCTATGGACTTTCATATGAATATTTCCACCAGAAATAAAATGTGCCGTTGTACAGCAAAGTCGAAAACTTTAGCCTGCGAGCTTTGTCATTTTTTTTCAATATTTAACCGAGTTTCACTAATCCTTTTATGTTAATTGTCCACAACGACAGAACCTTGGGGCAGCTTGCTTCCTCATGTGTTTGTTGCAGTAGGCGTGTACCCCTTCTATGTATTTTTGTGCATACTGGCTAACAAACGCTGACTTTCGTTCGCTTCACTCGCTCAATGAGCACCTCCCCTGAATCGGGATGTCGAAACCTTTCATCCACAGGTATTGTCATTTTTTTTTCAATATTTAACTTAGTTTCACTAATCTTTTATTTTAATTGTCCACAACGACAGAACCTTTAGCAAGCGGTTAAGGGTGAGGCACAGGTGGTGTTTGATTCACCGTTTGAAACATTGAGATGGTTTGTGCTGTCATGTGTTAGTTATGGAAGGCGTGTATGCCGTCTCTATGCCGTCTATGTATTTTTGAGCACACTGGCTATCAAACACTGACTTTCGTTTGCCTCCATGCACTTTCATTTGAATATTTCTACGGAAAGTAAATAAATATGCCTTTGTCCACTGGAAATAAATAAATATGGCTTTGTACAGCAAAGTCTAAATCTTTAGCCCGCCGGGTTTTTCATTTTTGTTCAATATTTAACTGAGATTCACTAATCCTCTAATTTTAATCATTGATAACGACAGAACCTTTGGCCAGCGGTTTAATGTTAAATTGCATATACGTGTAGCATTGTTTTATCCATTAAAAAAGTTAAGTTTTCAGTTTACACACGCGGGCTACCAAACGCTGATTTTCGTTTACTTCATTCACTCAATCAGCGTGCTGCCTAATGCGGACTTCATGCACTTTCATATGAATATTTCTAGCGTTAATAAATAAATATGCCTTTGTACAGCAAAGTCGAAACCTTATACAGCAAAGTTGAAAGCACAGCGGCTTTATTTTTTTTTCAATATTTCACCGAGTTTCAGTAATCGTTTTATTTTAAATGTCTACATTGACAGAACCATTAGCAAGCGGTTAATGCCTCATTCAGCGTGATATGGCATCATGCTGCACGGCCCTGACCCTTCATCATATTCCATGGGTTCGTGCATTCTATTTTTTAAACTTTATTCTGGGCATAAAGTAAAGCCCTTTCAACATTTAAAGGAGTTTCAATAATCTTTTGATTTTAATCGTCTACAACGACAGAACCTTTAGCCAGTGGTTTAATATTAAGATGCATATACATCAGGGCTACCAACCTCCCCCAACAAGCGGTTCCGTCCCACAACAAGCGCTTCCATTTTCCCGCATAATGTCGATTGTGGCATGTAAAAGATCCTACAAATTTACAATTGGAATTGACTAGCAAAATTGTCCCTCACTTTCTGGGACCATGGCTTCAGCTGGTAGCACGTCAAACCTACAGCAACCTACAACATGACTAAAAGCTACGAACTGCTTTTTGCCGATGCCAGATAAGGTTGAAAATTCAAAGCACCTGCTCTCATACAGGTGGATAACAGACGGACAAACAGAAGGTGAAACATCTGAGGCAAGATTTTACATAACTACCTGCCCACATTTTGCTATACATAGACGTTTATGCATTTTAATGTTTGAAGCAGTCTAGAAAACAAGGATAAAAATAAACTGTTACAAGGTTTGTGATTCTATGCAGCAAGGTTTGTTAGGCACTGGAATGGATTCTAGTGTATTAGGTGATCTCTACAATCCACATTACACTCAGCATTTTTTCGTAATAAATTGATCTTTTTTTCTATTATAGGTGCAGTTCGCGATAGACGAGTTGTGATTTTCTTACTGGCGTCAGCAACCATCTGCCTAATTTTACTTACTGCTGCCACTATTTCACTTTTCATCTCGTATGTGAAGGTAATAATTCATTATGAACTGACTTATAAATTACAGGTCTACGGGTTTGATGGTGATGTTTTGTCTCGGATGCGTCCTTTTGTTACGAATCATGCTCAGCGGTTGATCGTATGACATGCTAAGTATTATACGGCCAGCATTATTAGCGGTGTTTTGCAAGGTTTAATTCTAGGGCTGCATCTGTGGGGTTTGTTTGTCAACCAGCAAACCAGTAACCCAAATGTTGTCGATTAGTAGTATTATTCAGCTAATTCTAAAGTAACTCGAGTACATTCTTGATGTGAAGCTCTCTAGGCCATCTCCTGAGCTAAATGAATGAGCATCCACGCTGGCAGTATAAGTCTAAGCTATAGGCACACCAACAGTAATGATCATTTTCCTAGCATGAGGTGTAAGAGAACTGGATTGTTGCTTGTTACCTGCTTTGCAATCCGTCAGTCATTGCCGTCAAGATGTGTGTCTTGCAAATTGTAGGGTGGGATCATGCAATGTTGCTATAATTAAAGCAACGCTCGCATATAAGGTCTTCATCCACCCCTTAGTGGAGTGTGTCAGCCTGTTTCAACCCCATCACTTGCTTGGGGCTACTGACCATATAGAGTCAGACCAAAGACTTCTGAAAATCTCTTGTAACTCAAAAAGACTCTTGCACAGAAAAATAATGCAAAAATATAATTGTTGTTTCAGGATATAATTTTTAATCCTTCATCGGCGTTACGTATAAGGTAACGTTTCATTTTTATCAATGCAACAAAACTTTGGTCAATTTTTAATTTGAAAGTAAAAAGTATCCCTTATCGCAACAGAAGAAATCCATCATAATCTTCAGGCAAGTACAGAGAGAGAGAGCTGCAAATAACTGTACCGAACTTTTAATTTGATTCAGAAAAGGAAGTTTAGTGCATATTCAGACATGTCATAATGTTACAGATGGCAATATAGCAATTCACAGTTTACGTGCATGGCATATTATGCTTCAGGTAATTGCTGGCTGTAGTTATTATGTGGTTCAGCGAATGTTACATTTTTTTCTTTGCTTACAGAGAAAGTACTACCTTTTGGTTTTGGTTTGGCTAGTAGTTGTAATGATCATAACCATAGAAGACTTTATTGAATCCACATATTTTTTTATAGTTGACTTAGGATCGCATCTTATAGTTCTGGTATGTTTATATTCTACAGTCTGAACTAATAGTTTATAAGTGTGGCTTTTTTGTGTAAAGTGATGCTAGTTTCGCTCAAAGTGCACACATAAATATCACAATGAACACGATGTTTTGCTCCCTTATTTGCAACTGCAATCAAGCACATGAGTGCAAAACCTTCGTAAACCCATTTAAACAAATAATAAAAGAAATGAAAACCATGAGTTTAGAAGTCAATTAAATTAGCAGAGGCTCTCAAACTTTCTTGTGTAGTGGACTAGTAAATTATTTTTCCACGGTGCCAGGGACCGCTCCCTTGTTGGCTGTGGTAAACCTGGGGGTGGTGGGAAAGGGACGATAATCTGTAACTGAAATCAAATTTTTCACGATGTAGTGTATTTATTTGTGAAAACATTTAGGTTAAAACACTGAAACTTTCAAAATCAAGGTTTGTTAAAAGATTTTTTTCCTATTTTAAAACCATGTGCAGCTAATGCAACAAGTAAGCCTGTTTATTTTTCGAAAGTTTGGCAATACATTGCTTGATCGAGGATAATGCAATGTGAAGTGAAGAGCTACTATGCAATTTGTTCTGTATTTTGTCTTAATGACGCTCATAGCTGATAAATCCGTCTCACACAGGTTGGGTGAAACACGCAATAAGTGCATTCAGACCTGCAGGATGACACGACTGTGGCAGCTTCATAATTTGTTGTCTTTTCATGTGAGATTACAACAAATTAAAGCCAAATTAATAAAATTTCGGTTGTTTTCGTCACCTCGAGGGTTGTTTGAGCCTGTTAGGTGCAGAAATAAGCGGTGTAAAATAACAATTAATGTCACTAAGAATGGAAGAATAAAATAGAATGTAACCATGTGGTAAATGATTGCTTACACATCATTGGACTCATTTTTAGATACTACACATACAGCCATGAGCCCATAGTGATAAGCTTGCACGTGTGGAAGTAGCGCCTGGGGACAAGAGTGTGTTGCAACCATTTACTGCAGCGAGTTGTGTTTGATCTATAGTGAATGTAGTTTTTAGCGGTACTTTCACCCATTGATTACATTAGAAGGTTGGGCTTCCCATGTGAGCATCCTATGTAGGATCATTTAAGATCCTATAAGTTTTTTAAGATTCTTTAAGTTCTTACAGGAAGAGCACAACTTACAAGGGCCTGTAAGATCTTGGTACAAGATCCTGTAGGATCCTGCTAAGATCCTGTAAGACCCTGTAGGATCTTGTACCAAGATCTTACAAGAGCTTATACAGGATCTACAGGATCTTAAAAGATCTTATATAAGATGCTCACATGGGTTTTACCCAAATGTATGACAAGCTAAAACTTTGATGAAAATTCTAGTAGTGGGCATTTATCAATCCGAACATTTATGGATAATTCACGTTTTTGTCCAAGTGTTCGACACAGACTGGCACCCAACGCTTTGCAGATCTATGAAACTACACCTTGAGACTTGCTGAACCAAATCATTTTGCCCCAGACAAAGATGAATGTGGTGGCAGTTCATTAAAGTTGTGTCTCGTATAAGACTCCGTGATTTTATTTCAATTTGGCTAGAACTTGGGCGTTGAGATGAACTTGACCTACTTTTATTATTATCAAAGTCAATATAACAATGGAAAATTAAAAATGATATCAATGGAGAACAAAATCGTATTCTTCTTTTTAAAGGTAGCCCATGACTTTTTATGAGACGTGCATTTTGCCTAAGCATGCAAAATGAGCTGTGCAACCTAAGTGAATTAGGATTTTGTGTGTCCATTTGCTATGAGTGTATTTGTCTAGTTAGGGCACGGTAGCATTTGCAAGTTAGAGAGTATTTACGATATGGTCTGAGATACCACTGATAGCAAAAGGCGTACTTTTTATGAGATGTACATTTTACCTAAGCATGTGAAGTGAGCTGTGCAACCTGAATGAACTATGATTTTGTGTGTCCATTTGTCTGTGAGTGTATTTCTCTGGTTAGGGCACGGTAGCATTTGCAAGTTGTAGGGTATTTACGATATGGTCTGAGACACCACCGATAGCAAAAGGCACACTTGTATTAAAGGAAAACTAATTTGCGGTTGGCTACGTGCCTTTTGCTACCTCCTCCTCCTGGATGAGGGTGTAAAATGTGGGCTCTGCTATGTCCCTTCCTCCTGGGTCTAGGAAAATTTGCCTAATAGCAGTTTGATCAGAAGTAACGTCAAACTGCTATTATATTAACCGAAAATCAATGATTTCCGGACGTTAAGGTTTAGGCTATTGACCAGAAGAAACATCAAGATTTATTCTAGCGACCAGAAATCATGTGAGTAGTAAATAGAAGTACCTACGTGAAACGGAAGTGACGTCATAGATCACGAGATCACACCGGAAATGATGTCGTGATCTAAAACGGCGGCGCCCATAGGTCGCTTCAAGATGGCTGAGCCTTAAAATGTTTTCGGTTTCGGTTAAAACCGACAGGTGTTGAAACGTGTCTAGACATGTCAAACCACTGTGTCAAAGATCAAACGCCTGTTAAAGGTAATTGAGACACGCATAAGGGTGTCTGATTGGCTAATACTGTATTGCTAGTTTACCCATAAAGCTTATTTCATTCATTTGCACCTTACAGAAAGCAAATACAAGCCATTGAAGTAAGAGGCACACCATTGCACTCCTTTCTTCCTTCCTTCTCTTGGTAGAAGGCAGCTAGTAGAGTAGAACACCCCAATTGCGTTACTTTTTAATTGAATAAAAGCAAATTGAACCTCTACCAACCAACAACCTCAAATGGAATGCAAATTGCAATTATTAAACTCCTAAGCAATTGAGTCAGATACACAAAATTCCTTCGCGTGTTTCACTGAACAGAGACAACAATAAATACAGGTGTTTCATGGTTGGTTACCTAAAGAGCTAAACTATTTACAAACGTCACCCATGCCATAATTAAAGTGGTGACCTAAAGGAATAATGAAAGTAAGGGGGGTCTGTACGCTATCATTTAATGTGTAGTGTTTCCCATAGTAGCAGGCAAGTCCACCCTTTTTCTGCAATACTGAAAAACTCGTGTCAAAAACTACGTATGGATACCTAGTCATAGGAAAGGTTTTTTTCGTGTAAACAAGTTAAGTAGTCTTAGTACATGAAATATCATTCAAAACATTTCTCTGAATTCATTTCACCACCTTCTTCTCAGTTCCATAACACTCAAAGAAATCTATTTTTCATCTCAGACCAACAATTTTGTGATAAGGTGTGCCAATCATTTCATCTTTAAAAGAACCGAAGACTTTCTCTTTTTGTTTGCTCTACAAACAAATGGTCCATAGGGTAATTGCTGATGTCAAACAAATGCTTCGGCTATCTGTATCGGACAATAGAAAACGACACCTGTCCTCGTATTTGTCCTTCATAAAAATATAATAAAATCCGAACATTACATGTTTGGACTGTTCCAGTACACAAAACCCAATATAGACAGGTCAATCTAGTATTACCTTAGTTTTTGCAGTTTAAAGAGAACCAAGTCAGGGATCAGTATGTCGAAATACTACAAGGATCGTAAGTTCATCAACCTTGTTGCCTTGGCCGCATCAACAGTCAATTTAATATTTACACGTTTACTAACATTTTCAACCGATTTCCCATAAATCGAATTGCAAAATAATTTGTACACGTTCCACTCAAAATCCATCATAGCATTCTTCCTATTCTCTGTGTTGAATTCAATAAAAGGCTTAAGCCATGTTCAATCCTTAAACTTGATCCCCTTGGTAATTCTTGTTAAAACCATTCCTTTCTTTAGGTAATAAGCTTGATTTTTGTGATAGCAAACGTAATCCTTGCATAGACGTAAGTGAGGGACAAGTTTACAAAACGAGGTGCTAGTAGGTGAAGCCAGGTTTGTACTAATCTGCAGCTAAGATAATCACCTTGTGAATCGTGTTATACATCCGTACACTATAAGTCGACCTGCAACAGATAACCAGTGGTGCTCTCTTCGGAAAAATTCAATATATATATAAGGTTGTCATTACCTCTTAAGTAAACCAGCTAAAGTCTGAGTATGGTAATGGTTTACCTAAACACTAGCCGTATAGATTTGTTGCATCGCAGTATACATGTAAGTAGTTGGTTTAGTCAGGTCAAAGCCCAGCAGAACAGCATTATTTGTTTTGGCATGCCATTTTGGAATGGAAACCCCACTCCATATCCCTTGCTAAATAAGTTGATGTCAAGCAACTCTAGCTTACCCCCAGTTAAATGAAGAGCAGCCTCCCAACTTAATTCAGGTAATGAGTAAAAATGGCACTGGTGCAAACGATACTGATTCAATGGTCTTAAAATGTTGGAAGTTGTCAGCCAGCAATGCAACATCCACTAAAATGTAGAGGTAGTGGTAGGAACCTAGTGTAGTGGGCATGCGAATTATCCTCATCCTTAATGTGAGTGTTAGTTAAACATGGATATAAACCATCTTTCGGTGGAAACTGAGTTTCCTCAAACTTGCTAAAATCGGTCATGTAATCATACATTTGAACACCTTTCCTCTCCAATAACTGATGAGTGGTGGGACAAACGTGTACTAAGATGGAAAACTTGTTTATAGTGTCTACCAAATTACCCAGAGACAACAACAAAAAATAGATAAAGAGTCCATAAACTTAAAGGGACCTACATTGACAGCCGGGAAATGCTCAGCGTCTTGTGGTATGACAGAAATCTTTGTATTACTGAAATTCTTTAGACTTCTGACGCAAATGCAAGTCATAATTTTTGAAGTTTTGCAGTAAAAATGGAAACGCATCTTTAAACTGATAACTAAGATTGCATTTGTTGTGGGCAGCCCCCCCCCCCCTTCCGTAGAATCCAGTGCGGTGACAGTGGTCTAGCACATTATCTTTGAAGGAATTGTTTATAGATAGTTTATCACAAATATAACAATGCATTGCTGCAGTAAAGTTTCTGATATCTTCATCACTGAGTAACATTTGTAGAAGTCACACTCGTTTTCTATTGACTTGAAAACATCATCCATACAATCCTTCCCCTGTACTATACACGTTTTGAATGATCCTCACCACTAGGACCAATGGCAGCATAGACAAACCCACAAGGGATGCGAGACTGTGTTTTAAGGGTACACTATGTTTGGCTGGCAAGTGCTCACGGTTGTTGATGGTGTAATTGTCTATCATAGCACGTAAATTCCATGAATAGTTTTTCAGGCAAAATTGTATGTTGTGCTATGTTAGAGCTGCAAACAGTCAGATGTTTGTCTAAAAAGTCAACATGACGAAACGGAGAAGGGCAATATGGATAAAACGTGTCTTGTATTTTTCAGTATGAGTTAAAAGAAAACCCCTTGATAGTAGTGTTGCTGCACCCGTAGCAAGAGTAGCCACGACAGTTCAATTGATTATGAAGATGAAAGAGAAACTATTGCGATCTCGTACCCGTATAGGAAAATTGGCTACGTTATTTTGTGATTCAAACCTGGCAATTTCCTGCACCAGTAAGGAAACTAATACCAGTTAAATTAGTCGTGTTTTCTATTGTGTATAATGATTGACTCTGCTAGGATAATTGGGAACTGTTTAGAGTCTAGCCAAAACGGAATAGTCAAAACAGTTTTTATCGAAACACTTCACGTTAACTACAACATGTTTGTATGCTAAATATTTGCCCAATAATGTGGTTCCACACCCACCACCAAAAGGAATGTACTTGGACACGTGAACATCACAATGCACAATTTTTTACACTACCCTCCCAGAGCCGTATTCATAAAAAATGTCGAACTGGCGGAGGATTTCAGCAGTGGCTGTGTTAATTGCATGTTGTATTTCATCTGGATTAAGGTTCTGGTTTTTCCAATAATAAGGTGAGGCACAACAAAACATGAATTACTTGTGTGCTTGTAACATGGCGAATAATTGGTTCTGGTAGTAACCGAAGTAAGTTCAATATTCCTCAACATCGAGAGTAGATGAGGAAATATCACACGCAAAACGTTGAAAGTAGTTGTGAAAGGTGAAGGCTCGGAGTGCAAAGATCCAACATCTTCCTGCAGAACAGAAAAATGGTGAAGCGCATTGTGTTGCATGAATTAGCCAACCATCGCAAAGATCTGCCTACAGGTGGTGCAGGTGAAGAGAAGATGACAAATGTGACATCGCAAGTTGATTCCCGTGGTATCTAGACACACGCTAGTGTGTCCAACCTAGTTAGGAACAGACATCGCAACAAACATCACATCAATTCAATTGTAGAGATTGCAAACCATTGTAGCGCGACGCCATAGCATCCTGAAGCATAGTTAGGCACAATATAGGTACTTGAATAAAAATTATAATGCGGTACAAAAGCTGAGAGCAGTGACCCACTTGACAAAAAATAACTTGTGTAGGAATGCCAGCTAAGTTGCTTTCAATGCAAAAGCTGACCCTCAATAACATCGCAAATGTGTAATAGCTAGCTAGCTAATTCTAGTCCGCTCATCCCCATGTTAAATCCCATAGGGTGATTAATCATCGATCCCGAGATAACGGGGAGGCTTCCAGCTATGCAATTGGACGAATGGGTAGAGTTCAATACGAACTGTGTACCTTTTATGGTTTGGAGCCTAGGGGTGTAACGGGGATGGCATGGGAGGGAGCGTAAGTACGAAAATATTGTTATAACCATTGTTAGTATTGTTGGCATCGTCTCTCATTGGATGGCCAAAGTTCGACAATGACAACGTGTATACTGACGTGCGTGCCTAGACACACACTAGTGTATCACTATAAATCTAAACAACGTTGCAAAGAAATTGTATTCACGTCCAATTCACGAAAAATAAACAAACTGTAAAAAAAACAAAGCAAAATAAACAAAGCCAAAAACTGGTAAAGAGCCCACGAAGTTGAGAGTGGTTTGGCCCTTCAAAGGAGTGATATCAACACACCAAAACTAACTAAATAAAACAATTTTCAACAAAATTAAAACCAAACCAAAAATCTATAAAGAGGTGACTAAGTTGAATGAAGTCCATGTTTGATCCCCTCCTTGTTTTTTGTTGAAATAACTAGTAAACAAACAGCACGACAGTAGTGGCCAGCCAAGTCCGTCAGACAGTTGAGCTACTTACAGCCAACACAGTTATCTCAGTAGGCTTCCATCCATGGTTGAAACAGAACAGCGGCTCCATCTGTCGCCCGAGTCGAAACAGTACAGCTCCATCTCTTGGCATTAATTTCGGTTATTCCGCGTGAAACAATGTTGGCACCCATTACGTGTTTTGGTAATCAGTAATTAAAATGTTGCCTCAGACATACGCAACGTATTCTTACTGCAGTGATGCAAAAGTAAAATATGCATGTCAAAATGGATGTAATTGCCCTTTAAGGATACTTGGCGGCTTCTCTTACCAGTTTTGGTTTTCAGTGGTTTTGATTATCAGCATTACTAATAAAAATGTAGTAAAACTCTGATAACCACAAAAGAGAATGATATCATACAAAAATTATACAAGGCAGGAAGTCCAACAAACCTTAGCCGTGTGAAGCAGTTGTATCACAGGCAACAAACTCGTTCCAACCAGATCGCACAACTTTAATTTCACAACTTGGCAGGTAAACTCGAGTAATTGCTGTTTGGAAAACAAATTTAGTAAAATAGTGTTAAAGTTCTTTAAATATTTTTTGATGATTAATTACAACTTTTTTTTACAGGGCATCTTTGGATATGTATGTATGATAATCTCGTGTATATTCGTGGTGAGTGAAAAACGTTTGCTAGTGTTTAGTTATAATTATTGCAGAGCCAAACCTCAGATGGCGTTTGACTTTTCGTCTCTAAACTGCTTCACGAATATGTAATAATAAAAAAAAATCTGCCTTAATGTTGATGTTAGATTGGCATTGTTCCCAAATTATTTATTTTGTTCCCTGCAAGGCACTCTCTTGTAGCTTATACATATTAATCTTTATCATCTTCTTTTCCATGCCTTTTCCGTCTTCTAGAGTTGCAGTAGCATACAAATTAGTATATCCCGCTTGCTATCGTGGTGGAAGGTAGATGAGCAGGCTATAATCGACCTAGTGTGGTATAATCACCTGATTATACACCGGGGTATAGTCTAGGTGATTATACCCCGGGACCGTTTCATTGTATACATGCGCAACTTGCCGAGCTAAGCTTAAAATGGACACCAACTGCTAGTTAACGACTATCGCTTTTGACTCGCATATATACCAGCTGCAAAACTCCAAGTATTCATTATGACTTTCGTATTTTAACATCATGCTTAATTTTTTAGGCTACTATCTTATAATTTTTCTCCGGTGATCTATTGGCATAAATAATTAAAATGCTCACCGCATTAGTCGTTTAGATTTTCGATCTCATAGTATTTATTAGCAAATAATAAAAAATTAGTATGGGCACACACACACAGCCATCTCTCGGCAGATTACAGCAATGAGTGGTTGATGCGATGCGTTTAAGGGAAGGAAGTTGTCGATGCAGCATCACTTATAACTTCTTGTTGAAGACAAATAATTTTATGAACTGATAGAATGGTAAGCTAATAAAATTAAGCATTAAGTCATAACTATTAATAAACACAAATAATTCCTTTTGTCATTACTTAGTTTGAATTGGGATATATTCCAATAAAACAGCCCTCTAGCTTTTGTAGATAATACGAAAAATGTTTTCTCACTCAGCCTGTAACCAGACTAAAACTAACTCATGCTAATTAATTTGAAATTGTACCAACCCCCATGCTATGCACTCAGGATATAATTGCAAAATAATTAGCATTCGTTAGTTTTATTATCTTGTTGCAGGCTTCGTGCGAAAACAGTAGCCGTATTATCGACAAAAGCTCTAGAGCTATTACTTCTGAATATACCATTGTAAAGGTGGCTGCAGACAATAGTATCAGCTAACGTTAGCAACTAGATAGTTTGCCACGTCGCATGGTCAATAATTTTACTTAGTTCAATGTTCTCCAACCAAGCTTCAATGTAAGTACTGCACCCTAGCTTCAATGTTAGCACTCGAACGTAGCCTCAATGTTAGCACTG
>JAHWFP010074781.1:58433-72485 GCA_023313725.1 Lithobius niger
CGGCAAGCAAAAATGAACTTAAACTGCGGTTAATGCACGTCAGCAAGCTGACTCCAAACCAGCGAAATAAAAGTAGTTAAAGAGCAAAGAAAGTGAAGTGCAACTAGGATTATGCCAAAACCGCAGGAAAACTAGTTTTCACTTCCACCCGAAAATGTTTCCCTTTAGTTATTTGCTAAATATTATTTAAGCTCCGGGACCAAAACCTAATTTAAGAAGCTTCCATAGCCCCCTACCAAGTGACCACCATGCTCATCTCTCAGCAGGCACTGCCACCTGTCCTTTAATAATCGTTTGGGCACTGACCTAATCAGTCGTGCCTATGCTATACTTCGCATAAAATGCCCTACCATCATCTTCTTGAGTCCGAATTTTGACCCCCTTTGCACCTAAGGCTACTGGGGGTCAAACACAAGCTTGTATTACGAAATGTACTATCTAGATCTGGGTCTGGATGAGCTGGCCCGTTTCTGATACTGACTTCGATAAACACTGTTGGTCAATGTTTTTCCCAATACAGCAATTCCATTGGGTTTACGGACGTTGTAAGCTAATTATTGCTTTTCTAGGCACTTTATTAAAACCATAAAATCTGGAATCCGTTCAGTTAGGTGGAAACTCGACGAATGTCATTCCATTTCTCTAGAGCTCCAGCACGGCAGCCACCTTGAACAAAGGTGGTCGCGCTATCTCTCTCATGTCGTTGCCCAGGAACAACGGAATTGCTTTGATGCCAGATGAGGGGCGACATGGACATTGTTCTATTTGCTGTACTAGTCAGGACGCGGGGTCAAGGTGACATCTATGCAGTTAATACAATGTAAGCATCCTTGTCGCAGTGTCACTGCTGCTTCTGCGTGAATGGCGAATAGCCAAGATAAGACCCGCAGCTTCAATTGAGCCACACTAGTCGCAGTCAAACCGTAAGCATGTATTAGTAGGGGAGTAAGAGAATAATGCTCAAAATTTGCAAAAAAAAGGCAAAGGTCATTTCAGTAAGGTATTGCCGTCTGGAAGTACAGGTTCTGGCTTTGGCATGGCCCGACAAAAGGGAGCTCATCCACTAGCGTTTCTGGCTCTGGTGATATACACAAAAATCGTCCATCCAGAAAGGACAATAATAGTTCAAAGCGAATTCAGGTGTGGTCCCTGCGTTGACGAAACCCAAATAATGCATAATGAGTCATAAAAACGGTGTTGCAACATCGTCTCGTGGTCATTATAAGACTACAAAAGTCGGTACGTCCGCATGACACATCACCCAAGAGGGGTGACAAGGGGGTCGTCACCCATGAGGGGAGACGAGGAGCACGTTGCCCATGAGGGAAGACAAGGGAAATGGCAGCCACCACGTCGCCCATGGGAAGGAAACTTTCACTAATGAAGTAGGACTTTATTTAGGAATACTTTTCAGCTGAATGATCAAAAGTTGATGACATCGCTGACTCAGCATTAAAGCCAGTGGCGTTTTTGCATGGCAAAGGACATACTGGACTTTTCTGGCCAGGGAGGGATGAGAAGGGGAAGAAAAGGAGAAAGAAAGGTAGGAGGGAGAGAAATCACATTTTGGGGGAAGGGGAGGCGAATTCTCTGAGGGGGAGGACGTATGTGGGGAAGGGGAATACATTAAAACCAAAGACCAAACACCTGGGATGCCGGGAAGATACAGACCTCATATTGGGGGAGTCTGAGCGGGGGTGCAGTGGGGCGTGGGTGGTGTTCGGGGGCACTGATGAGGGTAGAGGTGTATGGATGGGGCGGGGGAAGAAATTGACAGTGCCACCTACTTTCCTAAGACCACAAAACACCGGGAGAAACTAAGTTCGGGAAATGCCAAGGAATGAGACAATTCCTTTCTCCAAAATCGTCATCTGCTGGCACGAAATGTCGCCGGAATGAAGGAGTCGAGGGTCAGCAGAATGTGATTGTTGCTTGTCTTAGGGGGTAGGGGCAGAGTCTTGATGGCAGTCACCATCTTAAAATCCAAATCACGAAATGTTGAAGAAAAGTCGAAATCGGGGCCTTAATAATCTCTTCTATGAGAAGGTGGGATGTAAATCTTCTCAAGGAAGAGATTATAACGGGCCAGGATTTAACTCATTTTACGATTTGGATTTTAAGTTGTTAGACTGCCATCAAGATGCTGCCCCCGTCCCCTGCCACAAGATACGATCATGTTTCCGCTGACCCTCGACTCCTTGATTCTGGTGATATTTCATGACTACAAATGATGTTTATGGAGAAGGGAATTATCCCATTCCTTTGCAGATTATGGTGTTTTACAATATGTCCGTTGGATGTGTGAGTTCTTGTACAATGGATTTAGGCTTTCGTAGCTCGCTTGCAAACCATGCTGTACTGCTATTGGGAAAATAATAGGCGCGATACACAAAAATGAATGTACTATGGCACAGCAGTGATAATGAGCTAACAAGCTTCTGATTAGCCTACTAAGGTAGGTAGCAGGAGTAATCCTTTGGATAATGGGGTTATCTTTGACTTAATATCGTTGCTGTGTCATGGCTGCACAGCTTTGGCCTATCCGTGAAACTCTTCCACTTTCACGGAATTAGATTTAGGGAATAAGCCATCAATATAGTTTGTCCCTTCCATAGAGAACAACACGATGAGTGTCCTGCATTTTAATGACAAAACTACAATCGGAAAGAATTATCTTTGAAAAAGATTTTGCATCTTTAAAAGGAGTGTTGTAAAATACGGTAACCACATCTTAGACAAAATTAGGTATTAGTTTATAGACATTTTCGCTGAAAATCGCTGAAAAAGCTTTTGCCTACTTTCTAAATGTAAATGTTTTTTTATTGTATTGTGGACGTAAAATGTTTCTAATAAAAAAATCACTACACGTTTTTCTTTAAACACGTTGTTAGTTTAAACACGTTGTTAGTTTAAAACACATATTAAACCGATGGGTTTTCGTTATACACAAAAGTACAGTACGGAAAGGAGCTATGTAGAAACTATACATTGTATTGCTAAATTTTACAGTTTAAACTCGTTCTGTTAACGTTTTTCGGTGGGATAGGTTGACGTTAGCAACTTAGCGTTCCATTATTCCTGTAACTGGCGAAACGAGCAGAAATTATCTCCTCGGCGAATCGCATGGGAAAACACTGGCAACTCTACACGGCCTTTAAAAAGTCATAACCGCAGTTTTTCTTAATGCTAGTCATTTTAAAACACCAGCTATAGCTTGCCAAAAAAAGCTTTAAACTCGGCCGGAATAATAAATTGGACATTTGTACCAGCTTCCCAAGCACATGGAAGATCATAAGCCACTGTTGCAAATCTCCAAACAACTACGACTCAAACAGAAACAAAAGCTAGCAACGGAACCAGTAAAACAAGACAACCCCGCAGTTGCGTAATTAACGGAACCCGGAACTTAAGTCAGAGTCCAAGATTGCATCGAAAATGATGCCGTGAATCCGTGATTATAAAAATAAATACAAATCCTATCAAGAAAGGCTGGCAGTCTAGGTCTTACTTCCCTCAGTACTGGCATTAATAGGGGTGACCTCCTTCCCTTTTCTAGAATCTCTAAGGCTACGATACTTTCTTATCTAACACCTTCTTCACCCTTGCCCATGTACCTTGTGGTCACAGAGTCAAACCACTGGCCCAATCTCTCGAAACTAACACAAGGAATGGCGTTTTGGGCAGAGAGTGTTGTCAGTCTGTGGAATGGATTGCCGCAACACATTGTCAGTGCCTTCAGCATTGATAACTGGTAGTCTTTATTTGATTCCGTGACTGCGTTTTAATTTTTTCTTGGGTACTAGAGGCTAATTTGCATTTGTCTACACCCCGTTTAATTTAAACTAATTTAATTGTATTTTATTTTATTTTATTTTATTTTATTGTTTTAATTTAATTCAATTAATTTAATTTAATAAAAATCTAATGTTGTAATTACCGAATTAAGTATTTAAATAATAAAATAATAAATCGTGGTCATCATAGGTATCCAACAGGTATCCGCGATGAAGCAAAAGGAACGATGACTTCGCAAACCCTGAACTTCCTTTACCCAAAACTAGTATAAGAGAGTACTTCAAAAGTACTGATATCGTTCAACCAGGGTAATGTCACCAAGGTTAATTCCTAATTACCTGTAAACCTGGCACATTGCGCTCGTCTTTAATCTGTTTCTACGATTACTTTCTTAGACTGATGTAACTCGTTGGACTTAGAACAGCACAATCGTACTGCTCTGACATTGATATATATGCAATCCGTCATATTTGCAGGTAACTTTATCTACACTTTCAATGGGAGAATATAGAATCGTTGATGTATACACACGCTAGTATGTCGCCAGCCAAGATTCGTCTATAACATTAGCGTCCATCCTACCAGATAATATATATTAGCATGGCGACCACCACATAGTTTTTGGTATGTAGGTTTGAAGCATAATAATAGTAGGCTAGAATACACATGAATAGGGCAAGTCTTTACTGAGTCTGCAGCTACGTACATCACTCATCTCAAGCCCTCGAGAGTGGTGCACTCTAGTGTGTACAAACATAACTAAACGAGGCACTGATCTCTATTAATATGTAACATGCCCTCTCTTACGAAACAAAAAACCAAAAAAAATCAACAACAAAAAATTAAAAAAAGAAAAACTTTCTAACTTTTATGAAATATTAACATTAAAATATAAAATTCAAACAGTTAAGTAACCCAGTACATTGATTGTTAAAAAACACTAGCTTACATTATTATCTAAAACACTTCATCCTTTTCACTTGCACTTATAAACCCAACCTTTCAGAAGATCTCACCACTCTGCCTGAACGTGTAACTGTTACTATATTCGTTAATGCACCTAGCATTCTCAATCACAGGTGTATTTTCGCTAACACTCATGCCAGTATGTTTTTGCTGTAGGCCGAACACTGGGATCAAGTGCGTGACTAGAAGTAATTATTTGAGACTGCTGTGTAATGGGAGCCAATGGCTGATTTTTCTTGTACACAGTAAAACCTTGTTTTTCTCTCTCACTATCTTCTCGAGCATGATGACAATCCTGCTTCACAGTTTCTCTTAGATCATTCTCAGGAGGTATGAGCGGTTTGTGTACATTGTTATTCATCTTACATTCACTCCCTTGACGAAGGTGATGTCTATTGCGCTCATAAATTGCACCATTAAGAGCTTGAACAACGTACGTGCAGGGCTGGGGACCAACACTAATGACTGTTCCTTTGATCCATTTTTCTTTTGGTGAATGCCAAATCCAAATTGGACTATTCACACTCAATGGTGGCAAGGAGTGTGTCTTTTCATCTCCATGTTTGTGCTTTTTCTGCTGGCACTTGTGAAGTTGATCTCTAATATGATGTGTTGGATACTTAGGTTTTAACAAATCAGGATGAGCTGGTACATGACTTCGTAATCGTCTTCCCATTAGCATTTCTGCCGGCGATGGTAATCCTTCAAGAGGTGTTGAACGATAGGCCAGTAGTACTTCATACATATCTGTTCCATCCCACGCAGCTTTGTGAAGGGCCAATTTAATCGTCTGAACAGACCGTTCAATGAATCCATTTCATCTTGGATACAATGGAGATGACGGATTATAGCAAATATCCCAAGCTTTATAGAAACATCGAAGAGCTTCAGAAGTAAAAGGTGGTCCTTGATCAGTTATTAGCTCGTCCAGAATCCCAAACTTGGAAAACACTGCTTTAAAACTATTAACAACAGCTGCTGCCGTAGTGTTGGTCATCAGTTGCAACTCAACGTATTTAGAAAAGTAGTCCGCGACGATTAAATAATGACGACCCATAAGCTCAAAAAAATGTGCAGCCACTCTTTGCCAGGGGCACGACGGAATCTTTCTATCCAACAGCGGCTCATGAGGATTACAATTTTGGTGTTGCTGACATACTTGACAATCTTTAATTTGTTTCTCATTCTGGGTAGACATATTAGGTCAGTATAACGATTCATGTGCTTTATTGTTGCTAGCAGTAATACCTCTATGTGCGACATGCAAACGCTGAAGAACTTCGGCTTGAGCAGCTTGAGGAATTACAAGACGTTGGCCTCGAAGCACTAAGCCTTTGTTAATATGCAACCCTTCTTTACAATGCCAGAATGCTCTAGCAATTGGGACTACGTTTGAAAGTATATTTGGCTATCCCAGCTGAATGTAGTCCATTACAGCTTGAAGTTGTGGATCTGCCAATGTAGCCTGTGACAGGTCTTTAAGCTTGTTATCAGTGGCTTCAACTAATAGTTTGATTTCGTCAAGTGTTCCGTTTTCATACGATGGGCACCACTCTTCAGGATTGGGTGCCCTTGATAAAGCATCAGGCACAGTCAGCAATTTACCAGTCACATACGTGAGGATTATGTCGTACTGATTCAACTTTCGCAAAAGGCGTTGAAGTCGAGGAGAAATAGTATCGTAGGGCTTTTCCCGGAGTCCCAGCAGTGGCTTGTGGTCCGTTTGCACATCGACTCTGCATCCATATGTATAGTAAAGAAAACGTTCCAGTCCATACACAATTGCGAGAAGCTCTTTTTCAATTTGTGAGTAACGAGTTTGTGGAGAGGTCAGCCGAGCCGATGCACATGTGACCGGTTTATGTTCTTGGAACATCAAGGCTCCTATACCATTTTGACTCGCATCCACGGACAACACTAGGGGCTTCAGTGGATCGTAGATAGCCAAATTTGGCGCCGACAAAAGGAGTCGTTTAACAGTCTCAAACTGCTGTTGCATTGTGGCATCCCAAACCCACTCACTTGCACCATGTAATAGTTGACGCAATGCGTGTGTAACTTCTGAAAGTGAATGAGCAAATTTTCCCAGGTAAGTTGTCATACCCAGGAAACGTGACAGTTCTTCTTTATTACTGGGTATCGGAAATTTCTGAATAGCCTCAATCTTACGAGGATCGGCTTTAACACCACAGGGGGTTATTACATGACCCAAATACGCAATTGAGCTCTGTGCCAATTGTATTTTTTCTGGATTGAATTTCAAGTTTATGTTTCTTGCTAACTGAAGTGTTCGTCTAAGCAAAGAACAGTGCTCGTCAACCGTACTAGATCCAAGAAGGGTGTCATCAAAGTATGGATTTACCCTTGGTTCACTCTCAAAAATGTTATCCATTGCCTGCTGAAACTGTTCCGGTGCACAGGCAACTCCAAACGGAATCACTGAAAAACGAAATCGGCCTCATGGCAAAAGTAGTAAGATATGAACTTTGCTCATCAAGCTGTAGATGCCAAAATACATGTCTAGCATCAAGAAGTTTGTACACTTTGCAACCATGTAACTTAGCTAGCTGTTCCTCAATTGTTGGAAGCTTATAATGAGATCATTTTATAACTTTATTAAGTGGTCTTGGGTCAAGGCAAATTCTCAGTTTTTCTCCTTTATCAACCAGTGCCATGCTGTTCACCCAGTCTGTCGGTTCCTCTACCTTGATAATAACACTTAAGGTTTGCATGCGTTCCAATTCGCTCTTGACTCGAGCTTGAATAGCAATGGGAATTTTCCGTGCTGCTGCAACATGTGGTTGAACATTCTCTTGAATAGTGATCTTGTATATACCAGGGAGGCGTCCAACGCCCTTAAACACGTCTGGGAATTCTTGCAAAACACTTGCTGGTGTTTCACCTCTTGTAGTATTAACATGAGTTTGCTGTTTTAGGCTACATACACGCTGCACGAGATTTAATTCCTGACAAGCCCTGGCACCCAATATTGGTTTAGACTGGATTGATGTCACAATAAATCGCAGTTCATAGCTCTTACTGTTGTGCTTACATTGAAGTACACATTCTCCAATAGCAGGCACTACATCGCCCGTATATGTCAAGATTTTAACTCTAGTCTTACTGATGGGAGGTGTACCAGGCCAGCTATTAATAATGGATATTGGCAAAATATTTATCTGAGCTCCTGTGTCTAACTTGAAGTTGATAAAATCATTAACAACTTGGATCACTTCATACCATTCATCACTGTTATAAGTACTGATACTGTCTAGAAACAACTCGCCCAAGAACACCAGTTCATCCACTTGTCAATCATCCGGCTCGTAATGTTTAATGTCGTGTACCACTTTTTGTTGTTTCTTCCTTGACACTGCTGTCCAATGATTTTCAAACCACATGCGTTACAAACGGATCCATATGCTGGACAAGCTTATCGTTTATGATAGCGTCCACAATTACCACAAGGATAAGGTGTTACATTTGATGGAATACTTCCAAGTGATTTAGTTTGGCGTCGTTCATTTTGATTTTGAACTCGCATTACCTACGGTTGTTGCACACTAGAACTTGTTTTGTATTGATTTCGTGAGCCCCGGTCTTGTTTAATGAAATCGAGTGAAGCATGTTTTCCCTGCTCTAACCATGGCTTTCCTTAATGCAACACTACAATGATTTCTAGATAGTTCAGCAGCTTTGCATTTCGAAACGACTTCCTCTAAGGTGATTACGGCATTCTGTAGCAGTCGCTCCTGAAGTGATTTATCGTAAATGCCCTGTACGAGTTTATCTTTGAGGTTTCGTTCAAGAGCTGTTCCAAATTCACACTCTTCCCCCTGATGACGAACACACACTAGAAATTGGTCAAATGTCTGATTCTGTTGTTGTCGTAGCTCCCAGAATACGAACGATGCAATTGTTAAATTTTTGTATTCAGCAAAATGCTTATTAAATGTCAGCAGTACCATTTGGAGTGTTAGTGGTTTCTCTTTAGTATCCACAAGTTTAAAAGTATAGTATAATTTCTTGAGTTCACTACCACAAGTATGTAGAAAGAGGGAAATTTGCGTTTCCTCATCCTCTTTATGATATTTCAGTGCACGAAGGTAGGTGATAAAATCCTGACTCCAAGCAGTCCATGCTTCCGCCGGGTTGGTTCCACGGTCAAATGACGCTATTTGTTGCAATTGAGCTGCTATTACAAACTCAGTTCCTTCACAGTTTAAGTAATACTCACAGTTTTTCTTTAAATTCATGGTTCCACTAAAACCCTCTGCTGACACCATGTTTTGTAGGTTTGAAGCATAATAATAATAGGCTAGAATACACATGAATAGGACAAGTCTTTACTGAGTCTGCAGCTACATACATCACTCATCTCAAGCCCTAGAGAGTCGCGCACTCTAGTGTGTACAAACATAACTAAACGAGGCACTGATCTCTATTGATATGTAACAGTTTTGTCTTTACAGCTAAGGCAGTTTGGCTGCTTCGGGCACCTGAGGAAAAATACTTATAGTGCGACAGTTCAAAGAAGAGGGTGACAACTGGGAAATTTTCATGTAAGATCTGGTAAGTCAGGGCAAGATCTGCCTGCAGGCGTCGCAGTTCTAATAGTGGTAGGCCGGCACGCAACAAGCGTTTACAAGATTTCAAGTTTTGTATGTCTGGAAGTGATATTGTAAAGAAAAGCTGTACCGATTCCAAATGGTCAATGTCAGACAAGAGGTATGGAGACCACACAGGGCTAGTGTATTCAAGAAGTGGCTGCGCAAAGACCTTAAAAGCCCAGACACAGGTGTGAAAATTTGTCCGAGCAAAACAACGATTTACAATATGAAGTCTCTTGAAAGGTTGTGCAGTTATTTTTGAACAGTGGGTAGAGGGCTTTAGGTCAACTGAGAACCACACACCGAGGTCCTTAGCCAAATCCAAAGTGGGTAGTAAACTACCGTTTAAATGAAAAGGGTCAACAGGGTTTGTTTTAAAAGTGAAAAGAAAAACACTTTTCCACAGAAAGTGGCAGTTGCCAGACTGTTGAGCAGTCAGAAACAGCTTGAATCGTTCAATCCAGTAGGCCGTGGTCACTTGTGACAAGTACTTCCGTACTTGCCTTTACAATCGTCAGAGATTTTAAGATTTAAAACATCAGATGTTGGTTGAGATTGTAATAAATCGGACGTGAATAGAACAAATAGTAGAGGCCCTAGGACTGAACCTTGGGGAACCCCACTTGTAACTGGAAGGCTAGTTGAGAACTCCGTAGCAATGCGCACTTGCTGGGGTCGATTCTGTAGGAAAGCTGTTAACCAACCTAATAGAGGGTTTCGGAAGCCAAGTCTGGTTAGTTTTGCCAAAACGTTTTGTATGTACCACGGAATCAAAAGCACGTTTGAAATCAAAATATATTACATGAGATGCAACACCGATGTAAGAAGCGGTTGCCCACCGATCAAGTGTTACCAGTAATTGAAGGGTAGTAGATCGTTTTGGGAGAAAACCGAATTGATGGCAGTCATGATTTTACATGGAACCGAGGTTATAGCAATTTATCTATAATTTTGTGGCAAGGATGCATTTCCCTTTTAAAATATTGGGGTTATAATTGCTTGACAAGAGTCTGTAGAAATTATACCAGTAGATAGTGAAAGTTTAAAGCGATGAGTCAGAGCTGGTGCTATCTGCCAGGCAATTTGCTTATACAAAAAAAGGCTGAGAAACCCTCCGGGCCAATTGAGTGGCTAGGTTTAATGCCCGAGAGAGTACGCCACGTTTTCAAAACATCAAAATTTGTAGTAGAGCAAGTGGTCTTTGGTTCAGCGGAACCTGATGGGGATGGCGGGTTTATATTGTTATACACCCCACCATAGGCATTTGCTCGCTCAAAATCACCGTTTAGATAGTTAATATCGATCAGAAGTGGTGGAATCGGTTTAGCAGAACCAGTGGTATTACGATAATGCTTAAATAAAGCTGCAAGATTTCCTTGTTTAATCACTGCTGAGTTACGAGAATGCCAGTCCTGAACAGCCGTATAGTAGGCTGATTTGGAAGGCTTGTAGGCTGCTAATGTGGTTTCATTTTTGGACCTTGCAGAAGAGTGCCAACATTTTTGTTTTGCACCACCAAGTCAGCGAATTTCCCGCTGGCACTTATGAGAAGTATTGAAGAAAGGTTTGTATTGCATACAGAAAGCCACACTGGTGTTTAGAATTTCAAGAATGGTATTCCAGACCAATTGTACGTTGTCAGTACCGCGCAGAAAGCAAGGCTCCCAATCAACCAGCGCAAGAATAGATCAAAGAAGAGGAAAATCAATCTTTGCGAACGTCGTGTGTGACAACGCAATTCCCGAAAACTCACAGTTGACACAGAAAGTGACCATATGGTCACTTGACCCCAGGTTTTCAATGACACAGGTGTTATAAATGAGTCTAACATCCTGCGTAAGGATAATATCCAATACGTTACGACCACGAGTTGGGCAGTCCACGAGTTGTGTAAATCCCAATTTTAGAATGAAATCCAGAAGATGTTTATGTTGGTATAGTGAAGCAGTACTGGTTGTCCAGTCCGCCGATGAAAGATTGAAGTCACCTAACAAAATATTATTAAGAGAAGGTTTCAATGCCTCAGTCAAACTGCGACACATATTTGCCACAGAGACCGCTTCAAGACTGTCTGGCAAGTACCCGAGGACAAAATTCAACTTTTCACCAGGCAGTAGTACAGACAGTATTTCCGCACATCCTCCCGACAAAATGGGAACCACCTGCAAGTCAGTACGATAAACCACGGAACGTTCTTTTGCTGGGTTGGGATTTAGAGGAAACGTAAATTCAAAGTTACCAGTCAATCTCAGCACTATTTTAAGAGCGGAGTTACAGCATTATGTTGTTATTTTTAATTAAGGGTGCCAAACCCAACCCGGGCTACATGCCCCCACAGTAGACGATGAGATGGTCTAAGTGGATTTTGCTTGTACTTTTATTTTATTTTTGGGAGCGTCGCCCAAAACTGGATTATCTACCCCACAACGATGGGAGAGACAATTAAGCTGGAGAAATGCTAGCGCATTTCGTTTTAATAATACAGCAATGAACAACAAAGATTACGTACAACGATGAACGCGACTACGTTAGTAGGCAGCACTACAACAGCACGCATGAGGAAGTCGGTTCACACACAAAAAATGTAGCAAGGCAGTAACACAATAAAAACGGCAGCCGACACTCCAATTCGCGCGGGCATACATTTTACTAAAACGTCCAAATTGTATATCCATCTGGTGATTATTCTCAAGGACAAAGCTACAAAACAAGAGAAAGAACACTGTAAAACTACTAAGTAAAACCACGCAAACTTACACGGTAGTAGCACCACACACCTAACTGCAAATAGCCAGTTCACAAAATGCGCCTAAAGAAAATTACGAGGTAGTGAGGGGAATGGTGGGAAGTGGGTGCAGGTTTTTTGATTTTGGGGAAACTGTGAGACGGGCACGTTTGGAGAGGGGGGGGGGGGAATTAGCACAAAGGGAAGGTTGCCTCTAAAATTCTTATGCTGTGTCTGTCCATTCTACTACAGTCAAACACGAACCTGAATGGTCTAATGCACTCATCATTTCCGTTGGAAAACTGTACTATAGTCCTCGAAATCGATTCAAGTACAAACTTTCGAGGTATGAAAAAAATGCATGTGTTCGCAAGTGTTCTAAAAACAGGTGAAGCAACCGGAAGACAAGATTAAGTCAACACCTTTAACACTAGGGTAAGTGTGAGTATGAGTGATGTAAGGAAATTTGTCTCATCACTAGTGTGGACTAAAGTGTTTAAAATCCTTGTAACTGAGTTCATTTTAATTTAAAATATTAAATTAAATTATTTTAAAATCTAAAATATTATCACAGAAAGCAACATCCATGGCAAAATACGGGAGTGGTTGCGGTAAAAAATGTTTTGTACTTATAAATTTACTCACGCAGGTAAAAAAAAAACATTTCCGGTCATTAGAGAAGAGATATATTTTTGGTTTCTCCCTCCGAACAATTCGGCTGAAATGTTAGTGATGCCCCTCAATAAAAATCCCTACTTACGGTACTGACCGACATACTTTATCGGATTCCACATTTCCGAACTAGGCATAAACACGAAACCCTACGTATTGCTATTCACTCGTCAGCAGTTCATCTAGACACACGCTAGTGTGTCGCGCCAACTTAGGCAACAAACATCACAACAAACATCACATTAATTCAGTTCTCGAGGTTGTAAACCATTGTGGCGCGACGTCATTGCGTCAGTGTCTTATATCTTGAAGCATAGTTGGGCATATTTCAGGTACTTGGGGGAAAAATAATAATGCAGTACAAAAGCTTAAATTGTGTAGAAATCGAGAGCAATGACCCACCTGACAAAAATTAACTCGTGTTTGAATGCCAGCTATGCTGCTTTCAATGCAAGATCTGCCCCTCAATAACGTTGAAAATGTGTTACTGACTAGCTAGCTAGTCCGCTCATCCCCATGTTAAATCCCATAGGGTGATTATTCATCGATTCCCAGATAACGGGAAGGCTACCAGCTATGAAATTGGACTAATGGATGGACTACAATACGAACTGCGTACCTTTTATGGTTTGGAGCCTTGGGGCGTAACAGGGATGGCATGGGCCGGCACGTAAGTACGAAAATATTGTTATAACCATTGTTAGTATTGTCGGCATTGTCTCTCATTGGACGGCCAAAGTTCCGACAATGAGAACGTGTATAGTGACGTGCGTGCTTAGACACACACTAATGTATCACGATAAATCTAAAGAACGTTGCAAAGAAATTGTATTCGCGTCCAATTCAACAAGTGTAAAAACAAAGCAAAATAAACAAAGCCAAAAACTAGTGAAGAGGCCACCAAGTTGAGAGTTGTTCGGCCCTTCAAAGGAGTGATATCAACACACCAAAACTAACTAAATACAGCAATTACAACAAAAGTAAAACCAAACCAAAAGCCAATAAAGAGGTGACTAAGTTGAGAATGGTTCGACCTATAGGCAAAAGGTAGTAACAAATTGTTGAAAACCAATTTCTTGTTGACGTGGCACTTTATTACTCATCTGCACGGTAGTGGAGTTGAGTCAATACACAATTAAAAAAAAAGGAGTGATATCATATCAAAAACCAAAACTGGTAAAAGGGGCCGCCAAGTTCCGAATGGTTCGGCCCTTCAAAGGAGTGATATCAACACACCAAAACATTCGCCAACTTAATCGCACCGAATAATACTTTGGACGTTAA